>JAGGCT020001303.1:0-25000 GCA_017654935.2 Phymorhynchus buccinoides
GTGACAGACGAGAAGCTAACCGCAGTCTCGACGCCTATTTTCATTGGACGATAGGCCTAGGCTAACTTCGTATCTGAATCTGACTCGTAACGCTGAGCTATCCAACTGGATAATTATACAGCGTGGCTGTGGTCCTGTGGAGCAGCAGGAAATCAAATTTTGCTTCAGCTGCAGGGGAACATTACCCCTGGACCCCGGCCTTAGTTTCAGGATTTTTCATTTTGTTTAGTTGCACCCATGGAAAAGCACTGCACTGAATACTTCACATGTCCTGCTTCCTGTGAAACGATGTTATGGAATCCCAGTATTGAGGCGGGAATGTGTAGTCGCTTCACATGCAGACTTACCTTAGCTCTGAGTCTGACTTCAGTTTCATGTTTTTACTCTATTTTTCAATTGATTGCTATACAGTATACATGTGTAAAAGTACTAAAACACCCTGTGGCGTACTTAGTAGCATGGGCGCTATACTATACAATATTCCTCATTATTTTAAAATATAATATTATTTTTATTTTCCTTTACATGCTACAGATTCCCGCACGTGCAACTTGTTGAAATACGAGCTTTAATCACTTATTATATATTATTTTTTTTGGAGCTTTATTCCCCCCCCCCCCCCCCCCCCCTTTAATCACTTATTTTTAATTTTGTTTTTTGGGATGACATGGCATGAATCGTTGCTTCAATCAATCAGTTGGCCAATGTTTTAGCTCGACAAAGATTTTATAATAAATCGAAATATCGATCTTTTAACATGGTGTTGCTGATTTTATTTCGTCTTGTCTGAAATGGTTATTACTTAGTTTGAGAGTATTATGCCTGGATTGATTTATTTACTTTACTGTTTATGTTTTCAGATGGAGGGCAAATTATCCCTTGTGGCGTCTTTTGACGATCTTATGAGATGTGCAACAGTACTGAACGCTGGGTGTGAGGCAGGTGAGTGGCTGTGCTTTGAAGTTGAACCTTGACATGCCGATCTTCACACTTTCTTTTCATCTAGCAAAAGCTTGTTGTTGACCTAATGGGATGCTGGCATGATGTATGCAACTGTACTGATTAGCACTGGACACTCCATAGGGTGGTGGTTAGGTTGTGCTTTTTAGTTCCTGAGCCGAAGGTTCGGGAACTATTGTTTCTGTCTGATCCGTGCCGCGTGCCTCCGTCCGTCCGTCTGTCTGTCCGGCTATTCGTCCGTTTTTCTCAAAAACTATTCAGTCTATCATCATCAAATTTGGTATACTAGTTTGCCAAGATGTAAGCTATCCACTGATGTATTTAGTTTTACATTAAGGTCAAGGTCGCGCCAGTTACGGGGTTCAAACCCCAAAACACATAATCGCTAATATCTCGTGAAGTTTTGCATGTATTTCAATGCAGTTTTTTTCACAACATTTCTTAATGAATGGTCTATAACACAGTTGTCATGACTTTTTCTGTGTGCTCGTGTGTGCATGATCGCGCGCGCTCAAATCACGGGTCCGAACACACATGCGCCATGAAACAGCTTTGTAGCTTTTTGGTCTCTCTCTCTCTCTCTCTCTCTCTCTCTCTCTCTCTCTCTCTCTCTCTCTCTCTCTCTCTCTCTCTCTCTCTCTCTCTCTCTCTCTCTCTCTCTCTCTCGATTTCGGAGTAGCTCGGCGATGCTGCGAGGGGACTTTGCAGCCGCTCAGCGTTGCACTTGTTTTCTCTTTCTTTTGTTGTCTTACTCTTAGTCAACTGAACTTAATCTTTCTCCTTGCTAACTGACTAAGTGACATTTACTTGTGGCAAGATGATTAACTTACTCCAAGGATATGTTATTTTTTTCTCATGCACACTATGACTATTCTTTTGTTTTATAATTGATAATCCAGTCTTGTAGATCTTTATTTTATGCTAACTTAATCATAGTAAGTTTTTTGTTATCGATTATTGTTATTATTATTATTATTATCAATATCATCCTTCTTGTTCAAGATTCTTCTTCTTATTATTATCAATATCATCATCATTATTATTATTTTGTGGTTTCTGCTTTGCAGCATTCCGCTCGAATGAGATAGAATAAAATTCTTCTTTTGTGTTGTGCGTTCTGCAGAATTCCGGTCGTTTGTGGTGAACCAGGAGGAGAATCGTCGAAGATGGCTGGATCTGGAGCACAAGTGTGAGAGCCTGGAGGACAAGGTCACACGCCTGCAGTCTGACAACGCCAAGCTGGACACACAGGTCAAACACGCCAGGTGAGAATGATGATGATGATGATTATTTATATACAATGATAAAAGTGTGAGAACCTGGAGGTCAAGGTCACTTGCCTGCGGGCCGACAATGCCAAGCTGGACACACAGGCCCAAAACGCCAGGTGAGAATGGTGATAACGATGATGATGATAAAAGTGTGAGAGCCTGGAGGTCAAGGTCACACGCCTGCAGTCCGACAACGCCAAGCTGGACACGCAGGTCAAACATGCCAGGTGAGAATGATAATAACAGAGCTCCCAGGGACCCCCATTTGGGGGTCTATGAAACACTAAAATTCTAAAGGACCCTCTAAAAGAATGTGCAGGGAGTCCCAGGGATGCACTAGCCAGGTGAAAATTGATAATGATTTTTAGCATTCGCAATGCCAGCCTGGGAGGTCCTCTATCCCGCCTCTAGGACCCTCTATGCTGTATGATTATTTATGATGATAAAAGTGTGAAGGAGTCCCAGTCCGACAATGGGACCCCTTGTTTTGCGGGACAATTGGGAGCCCTGAATAACATTAATTTTAATAATGATATTTATAATGATAAAAAATGACCGTGTGTGTGTGTGTGCTTTGGTTTTTTTGTAATTTAGCCCTATGTGTTTATAAATATTTAAAGAAAAGACGTCAATAAATGACCCAATTGTCAAACTTCGGAGTTGAATGCACAACCCATTCATTTACACACACACACACACACGCACACACACACACACACACACACACACACACACACACACACACACACACACACACACACACACACACACACACACACACACATAGACACACACACACACACACACATACACACACACACACGCTTTGAGGAGGGCAAAATGTTCGAAAAAAGTGAGACGCTGATCATGAATTTACTTCTTTTTATTTTTACTACATAGTACATGTATAATGTGCACCCCTTAGATTTAACACAAAATTCAGATTTTGTTACTGCACTTGTCTTACCATTCTGTTAGTCGTGTTACAATGCGCATGGATCTCAGTCTAGGAAAGAAAGTATCGCATCCGTAAAATACAGTACTAGTATAGATTACTATTTTGTCCATAGTCATATTTTTGGTCTTTTGATTAAATTGTTTGCCTTTCCTTTCGATAATGGGAGAAAATGGTTAAGGTTTCCGATTAAGGGAAGAAAAATCTGTTTTAACGTCCTCCGGTCTGGAACAGACACATATGGGACATTAGTAGATCTATATAAAGATGGTGGGAACGATCCTGGAGGCAATTCCCGGAGGCAGTGCAACACCAGTAAAGTCCCCAATTTTAGCAGTGCAAATATGTATGATTAAGGTGCTTTAACTGTCAATATATAGCAAGTTTAACGTGCTGCTCCATTGCTACAGGAACCAGGTGCAGTATGAGCTGTCGAGGAGAAACGAAGCTGAGCAGGAGAGAAACAATCTGGTGAGTCAGTCGCCTTCAGTCTTCCTTCCGTCGCTCGTATCACAATGAAGTGACCTCATTGCTTTAAATTAAGGTAAACTTTGAAAGTTCACAATGTGTCATACATGTGTATCATAACAATGCAAATGTTGATCTACTTGCCAATGGGGCTATTAATTGCTCTAGTTTTAAATATACATGTGTTATTCTGCTTAGTCAAAGCCTAGTTTTCTAATTCTATGTCACTTTTTTGGTCAGACTTTGTTCATAAAGTGATACAAGTTGCAAAGGACCCCTGAATATATCAATTTAGAATTGTTGCTGACATCATTTGCCAATTCTTTGATAGTGAGGCAATGGTATCCCCCCCCCCCCCCCCCCCCTTTTTTTTTCACAATTGTAGAAATGAAGATATATGCAAATTTTAGGCTATAAGTACCATGATAGTATGTTAGCATGATAGTATATTATCATATTGTAATGTTCATATGATCGTCTGCATGGCAAGTTTCCTTGTTTATATAATTGATGAGGGTAACAAAACGGTTTCCTTGACTAACTGGTCTGTTGATTGCTGCTATATTTGTCACTAAGTGTGCCAGGAGCGTCAGCTGGACGTGATCAAGAACAGCCGCAGCCAGCTGGCCGAGTTATAAGGATAAGAAGCAGTTGGATTGATTGACTGATTTGATTGGTGTGCCAGGAGCGTCAGCTGGACGTGATTCATGAGCTGCCGCAGCCAGCTGGCCGAGTTATAAGGATAAGAAGCAGTTGGATTGATTGACCGATTTGATTGGTGTGCCAGGAGCGTCAGCTGGACGTGATTCATGAGCTGCCGCAGCCAGCTGGCCGAGTTATAAGGATAAGAAGCAGTTGGATTGATTGACTGATTTGATTGGTGTGCCAGGAGCGTCAGCTGGACGTGATTCGTGAGCTGCTGGTTGACAAGAACAGCCGCAGCCAGCTTCATGAGGCGGACAGGGAGAAGCTTCACTCCCTCTACAACAGCTATGTGCGCAACAGCCACACCGCAGAGAAGTCGCCCACCGCCGCTGGAAAGTAAGTAAAGTGCGTCTGGTTTGGGGCTCACTCGGAGAGCAGTGATGCACCGAAGGCAGAAAAGTGACAGGACAAACTGTCCTGAAACAAGAAAAATGAATAGGACAGAATGTCCTAGCTCTTGCAGAAGTCGATAGGACCATATACGTCAATGTAAAGTTTTGATAGAAGATTTGTCCTGACAGGGGAGAACACAATAGGACATTTTCAATTTTAATAGGACTGTGTCGTATGCCAGGGCCCCGGGACATCACTGCGAAAATAATTGGATTTGTTTTTTGGCTCACTCGGACAATAAGCACATTTGGTTTGTTCTCACGTTCCTTCCGTTGTTTGTGTGTGTGTATGTGTGTGGTGAAAAACTTCAATATTGGCATTTTCTCGGGATCCACAACTAGGTGTTCATTGTTCATGTTTTGCATGCATTGGATCTGGATCTGGATCATGTACGTTGTACTTGTAGGAGCCTGTGAAGGCCATATACACAACGGATTAGGAGAGCGCATTGAGAGTTAAAATTGATTTATAGATGTCTATGCAAGCTTTCAAGAGATGGTAGTTTTCATAATTATTTTCCCCAACATTGGTATTAATTCGGACCATAAGATATGGACCAATGACGGTTACAACGCCCTGTGCCCAGGCTGAACACGATCATGGAGTCGTCGGCCTCCATGCTGTCTGACATCAGCTACGACAAGACAGAGGAGGACCTGGATCACTCGCGCTTGCGCAGCGGTCGTAAGTGGAAACGACCCAGCGCCCCGCCCTTGGATGACATGGACAGCACCCCGCCCAAGAGGCAGAAGGTCAGTAAATGTCCACGGCTATTATCAAGGTTTGGTATATTTCTGTTTGAAGCGGTGACAGTCCTGAGAAGACCATTGCTATGGACAGTACTATGAACAATATAAAAATAAAGTTTACACCGGGGAACTTCACTCTATGCACACCCAATCGAGTCACATCGGAGACGGATCTCTGACACTGTTCCGCTATGTTAAAGTCACACCGGATCCGCATATCCGACAACTTTTATTACCTTTTTTTTTTACTGACGACGGCTACGATAAAACGGAGGTAAGTCGGGGTTTCAGGAAAGTTCAGATTCTTCTCTTGCAGTTGCTTCCCTTAGAACGTTGTCAAGCGTTTAGGAGTGTTTGTATAACGGTGAACCTAGTCGAACTTCCGAGAATAGTTTCACCAATGCGGCATTAGGCAAAACCACTTCACCCGCAACATTTGAGTGAATAAGGCGATATAAATGCTGCATGAATTAGATTCTGAGGAGGAGGAGGAGGGTGTTGTGAGTGCATTCAGCGATGAAGGGGACGAAGTTTCTGATTCTGATGAGTTTGATCTAGAAAATGTGGATGACAACTTGGGTGACAGTGATCTAAAAAGTGGAGTGTGGAGTTGTGAAAAAGTTTTGGATTTTTGTGTGAAGTGCACTGTATTACTATTAGATTACTGTATTATCTAAACAGTGTGGATTTCACATTTAAAGTGAGCATTTTCAATAAATATACAGCTTTACCTATCCATTGATATATTTTTTATGTCTGTGCAATGTGTGGTTGATGTTTTGTGAATTTTTAAAAAGTTCCAAAAATAGTGCGATCTGAGGGGGAAGCTACGTCACTTTGGTTGTGAATCCATTGAGTTATGCGCATATTGACTGCTGTAAAAATACAGTTTCTTTTTATAAATTAGTTTTTGTTTTCTACGTAAAACATTCTGAAACAACGTCGCATTTTTGCACCACAATGATATAACACCCATGTCACTAAAGGGCATCAAATCAGGGTCTGTTTTCCAAAGACCCTATTCTTTTAATTTTGGGAGGTAAGGATAGGCCTTACTTTAAATATGTCACAGAAGAATCCCCAATATTACAGACAGATTTTTTTCTCTACCTAGGCAAGTTTAACCCTTTCGTCGCCAGCCATTTTTCAGCCAAAACTTCCTCAAAACTTACCTGGGTAGAGAAAAGATTTTGTCTGCAACACTGAGGATTCCTCTGTGACATGCATAAAATAGGACCTATCCTTACCTCACCAAATTAAGAACATAGGATAATTGGTTAACAGACCCTCATTCAATGTTTTTTTTAATGACATGGGTGTTAAATCATTGCGGTGCCAAGAGGCGATGAAAGGGTTAATGGAATTTTTTTGCTGAAAAAATGGCTGGCGACGAGAGGGTTAAGAAAGTAATAAATAATTTACAATAAATAGAGCAGGGCAACTGGAGAGCGATAGATGCTGAAGCGATGACCGCTGAGTGTGTGCAGTGCTATGATGAGCAGGACGTGGACAGCTCGGTGATGACCACCACCACCACCATCACCGTGGACCAGCAGGGCCAGCCAGTGTCCGCCACCACCGAGGTCACCGTGCCCAAGATGAACAAGAGCTTCAGCGAGCCAAACCTCGACAAGTATGCAGGTAACAACAACCTGGGCTTTTCGGTTTTTGAGTTTTCAATTTTGTCAAAAACAGTCCCAAATGTTCCCATTTCCTGCCTGATAGAATCGTTTTGCAGTCATTTGCATAAGTTACATAAAACGTCCTCTACTTGTGTTCGGGTACAGTAAGGGAGGTAATTTTAATACTTACAAAGAAAGCCAATATCTCAGAGAAGTAGGTCTTATATGGGAGGGAGTCTTATAATGGGAGGTCTTATGAATTCCACTGTACTTTTATACATGTTCTTTTTTAGTTAATATGTCTTTTGAAGTATACAGAGTACCATACAGCTACCATCACATTGTTGCCGGTGAGAGGCTTCATAGCGTGTAACATATTTTTTGGACTATAAGGCGATGCTTTTTCCCCAGACTGAGACCCCTGCGCCTTATAATATGACTGATAATATAGTAAAAAAAATGTAGTAACAAAATCTGAATTTTGTGTAAAGTTTGTGGGGTGCGCCTTATACTAGTTATAGTAACAAAAAAAAGTGTATAGCAAGCCAGAACTTTCATGGAGAAAGGTGGCAGAGTGGTTAAGACGCTCACCTGCCAAATGTAATGCGTGACTTCAACGTGAGTGACCCGAGTTCGAATCCCGGCCTCGTCCTTTCTTTTTAGTTTGACAGGAAAATTTGAACTGAACGTCCAGTCCTTCGGATGGAGACTTAAGGCTAGTCTGACCCGTATGCTTTACACACGTAAAAATCCCACGGCAGTTGAAAGTCTGTAAGAGCAGGGAGAAATCCCGCTGCCTGGTATGGCCAAATTGGTAGGTAAGTTTTCCAAGTGTGCCCACACCCCCTCCTCACCCTGTGCCCCCCCCAAAAAAAAAGAAAAGAAAAAAAAAGGGTAGGCGCTGCACTTGCGGTGACGCGCTCTCCAGGGGAGAGCACCCCAAATTTCACAGAGATAAGTATCTGTGACTGGAATATACCAAATACCAATACCAATACCAAATGTACTGATTCTGACCCTCTAATTTCAAAGATAGAATTAACACTAGGTATTGAAAGCCTTGCTTAACCTCTCGCATTGACACCAGTGTTAATTCAATTATATTTCTATCTTTGAAACCAGAGGGTCAGAATCGGTGCATAAAAATTAATATGCCTCCAGATTTTTAGAGGGTCACCTAGATCATTAACATTATTTTAGGGGCTGGTCTCTCTTTATATTTTTATTTTTCAAAATATGTGCATTTGCTACGTTTTGTGACTCGGTGCATCAGATGGGAGATTTGAGCATCATAGACGCACATTTGTGAGTAAGAGTTAGCGCTACCTAATCCATAATTCAGTGAGCGGCTGAGCCCAACCTGCTATTACAATGAAAAAGTGGGCAGTTTGAGAAAGGTCTTGTGCTGTTGTGGAATTAGCACTTTTTAGCTTCTGAAAAGTTTCCTGTTTGAAACCAGATTTTGCTACCCCAAATATTATGGGGAAAACCTAAGTTGTGTTGATAAGGTTCTCGGGCAACAAAAGCTGCTGCAGAATGTGTTGGAAGCGAAGCACTGAAAAATAGAAACAACCCCCAAAAAACCCATCTGACAACGCAGTTATGCACAGAGTAATTTTCTATATAATACTGAAGGTAGAAATAAGATGATGCAGTGTAGGTGAGGAGAAGAGCTGTTTGAAATATGACCAATATCATGTGGTCCTCCTGTTTTACAGACAGTGACGACGATGTGTGGGAGTTACAAGGCAACCGCAACAACAACCGCGCCTCCACCTCCAAGAAAGGAATCCTCAAGAAAACGCCAGAGTAAGTCTTCACTGGGGGAGCGTCTTGTATCCTAGTTTGCTTTAATTTTGGACCTGTCATGTGTATGATTGTAACAGTATTCAAATAAAGTTTGAAAATAAATTTTATGGCATTGTTTTTTTGTTTTGTTTTTGGGGGGGGTTGGGGGGGGTTGCTGTCCCATCTTCCGGTTCGTACAGTGGTGTTGCTCCCACGCCGCTCACAATCCCAATCCCAATTCGCAGCTACACCCCGGCTTGTTCAGGTCGCCGAATCCGAGATCAGCAGTCCAAGGGTTTATGGCATTGTTATGTTTAACTGCAACTGTTTGGTACTTGTTGTTTGGTGTGTGTTTTTCTTTCCCCGTCTGTTAGAAATGCTTGCCTTGGTGTGTCAATGCGAAACAGACAGTTGCCGTGTTTTTCTGACTATCATGCACACTTTCTTACTTGTTAGTCATATTATAAGGCATAAAGGTCCCAGTCAGGGGAGGGGAAAGTATTTCTTTATAGTCTGTAAAATACGGTTTTTGTTTTATTGCATGGTGGTGTTTTCATTTTCTGCAAAATTGACCACATACCAGCAGACTTGTGTTGAGTGATTATTAACTCAGGCAAGTGGCCAGGCTTACAATTTTTTGTTATGATGAAGTTAATGAACACTCAGAGAAATCTGTTGTAATGTGATAGCAGTTCATTGCAAGACGATATGCTGTAGTTTACAAAGCAATACTTTTCCTTCTGGACTGAGATCCGCTCACCTTTTATTATGATGGGCCTTACAATTTGATATGCCTTATTATGATTGGCCTTATAATTTGATATGCCTTATTATGATGTGCCTTACAATTTGATGCACCTTGTTATAGTCAGTAACACTCTTGTTATTCTTTTATTTTAATACTAGTAAAGTGAACGAACACTGAGATAAATCTGCTGTAGTTATGTGATCGCAGTTCAGTGCGTGATGATATAATGTCTGCGTACGTGATTCATGTGTTGTCCGATGTGCCGCCCATTTCAGCATGCCAGCTCTGAGGAAGGCGAGCTCTGCGGGCAATGGGCTGAACAGAGTGCACGTGTTCATCTCTCGCACCGCCATCAAACCCACCGCCTGTGTGCCCGTGAGTCTGATCATCCAGCAAGACATGTGACGCATCAGAACTGCGTTCTTCACATTTAAAAAATTATTTTTCTGTGTTATTTTTATATTTTTGTGTACTAATCTGTGGTGTACTAATGGCGCATTCCACTCAACGTCTCAAGTCCACCTTCTGGAAGTACTGAGCTACTAACTTTCTTTAATCTGTTGCTCTCCTTGACTGTGCCTTTTCCTCCTACATGCTGTCTTTTGCACTTTTTTTGCCTTATTGGTCTGTTCGCCAGCGTTTTCCTACAAAGTTTTTTTTTTTATAAGTGTTTCGCTTTTCCTTTGAGCTTCCTTTAAACTGGAAGGTGTCGGTCGAAGACAACGAGAAGACCAGAAAAGTGAAGATTCCACACATAATAATAATAATAAAATAAAGACATTTATAGAGCCCACATTCTAGACGAACTAATGGCGCTTAGCAAAACTAAAATTCACTCCACATGCAAGATTACATCATGCATATTGAACATACTCAGACGCGCTCGCATTCCCACTGTCAACCCCACTCAAAACATACTCATCATAGGTATACAAACATGCACACGCATATATATACACATTGGTATACACAAACGCATCCTTCCCTCATACACAAACACACTCACATCAGCGCACACAAACACACACGCACACACGCACATATGCGCACATGCAAAAACACACACACTTTACTAATGATTGTAATCCATTAACCCCTTCACTGCATGCCCCATGCCTACTACAGGGTGTGTGTGATGTCATTGATGATGTCTAGATAACATTTGATGCCGTAGCCCTGGAATGGTTTTTGGTTTGGACAAGTCAGGAAAGATATATCTCTAGACCATTTTCTCAGATTGAGTCTAACAGGTCTCTTTTAGATTTCATAATAAGAATATCAATAATTCTCAGTTTTTCTCTGCCAGTGAAGGGGTTAACTCGTGAAGTCATGTTTCAATTCCCCCCACCCAGGCAACTAACTATATTGACGCTGACCCACACAATGTTTTAGGCGCTGTTGGTGACTTAAATATCAACTGTTTACAAGTCTCTGGGCGATTCTCCCTTTCCTGCAGAGCTTCGGTTTGTTTTCAGACTTCATGGGTCATGTGATCCCTGCTTACGGAAAATGATGGGCCAATTTCCAAAATAATGGGCCAGTAATGTGTCACTGTAGCATTACGCTTACATTTTGTTACAAACTTCATGGGTCAGATGACCCCTGGGTGCACAAAATGAGGGGGTCAAATCACTGTCAATATGGGTCAATGACCCGGGCCCGCCAACATTCTGAAGCTGTTTCTTGTTCTGTCTTTTCCACTCAAGAATTTATTTTTTTATTTTTTTAGTAAGTAGTCATTTTCCAAAGGCATGAATTTATTCTTTCTTGCTTTTCTGCTTTGTTCCCAGTGTGGCAAGAACATCCGCTTTGGCAAAGTGGCCATGAAGTGCAAAGGTAAGAGGGAAACTTCATGTGGTTCATGTTATCTAAATCAATTCATTGTGAAAAGATACAGTAATGTTAACTGCAATATAGGGCATTTGAATGTGGGGGGTTTTCCCCCCCATATAAGATTTTAAATGTTTCAAGTGTTCTGGTTCTGGTTTCTTTATATTGAAGGAGCCTAAAAAGGCTATAAATTGGGAACAGGGAGAGCACACTGAGAGCTATAAGAATAAAGTATTAGAATTCAGTTTAAAATCTGATATTAATTATTATAAATAATTAACCGGTTCCAAGATTTTGATCAAACTGGGTTTTGATGATTATGTTGTATACCTAAAGCTGCTCAGCATTATCTTATTTTTCTTCTCAGAAATAAAGTGTATTTGACGCCATGCTTCCAAAGTTTGATCTTTAACCTTTTTGTTTCGTTGAATGTTTATGAGGTTGCCTTTACTTTGTACGTTACATGTAATTTTAAAATACATTTTGTAACTTTTAACTAAGTATTTTAACTACTACACTGACTATTTTTTTACCTTGTGTTTTTATCCTTGTGGTAAGATTTAAGGTGATGAAAGCCCTGACATGGGCTTAGTTACAAGTCGACAGGGCTATAATTTTATTTTTAATCTTAATCTTATCAGATTGCAGAGCGTCGTGTCACCCGGAGTGTAAAGACAAGCTGCCACTGCCGTGCATTCCTTCTGCCCCAAGCACACCCGGCACTGCCAAACACTCTGAGGTATGGATTGTACTAACATGTAACATGTAGCATGTGACACAGAGATGCCTACCGACATGGCTTGTCCATATTTGTCCCGAAAAGTGAGCAGATCATTGGTGGAGTCCCAAAAATACGATTTTCAGCTGCCTGTTCCGGAAGAAAAAATTTTGATGCAGAGAAAAGTGCCGAAGCTGTGGAGTGCAAGTGCTATCAACTTTTTAGTGAATGATGTCACTTCCTGTCTTTTGCCTGCATACAAAGATGGCGGCAAACAGTGAACCGAAAGGCAATTTTAACATCGCAATTTTTTTCTGCCCCAAAGAAAAATGTTATCTATCAAACTATCCCAGATATGCACCATGTTTGGAAAGAATTTAACAAAAGATAAATTTTCTTACATTTTCCTGTGAAATTTGCTCTTGTTAATCGGCACAGCGAGAGGAATGACATTGTTGATTGTAACTAGTAAGCAACATTTTGTTGCCATGTTCCGGGAAATTGTGGTAAATTCCTGATTTTTAAGGTTTTTATTCCTGAAAACAAAATATAAGGGTAAGCATCTCTGCATGACAGCTGAGTCCATAATCATCTAAGGATAATGAAGTTATGGTCACCTTAGCTGACCACTTGTAAGGACTGATATTACAGTAAATAAAATGTCAACATATTAGGAATCTAATGGCTATGACATTGGTTTAAAAAAATAAATATTGCCAATTTCCAATTTCATGTATCATAGAGGGGATTTTACATACATGCATTTTACATTTTATTTTAGTCACACTGCACATGTGAAGTGTGTGGGTTTTTTTTCAATGAGGCGCAAGGCCCAGTTGCTGTAATTGTAAATCTCTTAGTGACAGCATTCCCACTCAGTATGATAGTTTCATGATGCTTTCGTTGTGGCATTGTATCTGCGAAGTCGGTGACGTTTTTCAGTAGACAAACTGCTTCATACTAGTCTGTTCCATTTGGTTTTACCGTAGAAAACAATGACAGCGCTAATATTTACTTCTTCTTCAATGTCGGCATGCAAATTAATCCCATATTAGAGGTTGGCCGTCAGCACGACCCTGTTTGGGCTTAACACATTATGCTCTTGATCAACATTGTTGTGGATTTTAAGTCGTTCTAGAATGTAATGCCATGAGACCATTTCTGAAGCGTCTGGCTTCATACGAACTGCACTTTTGTGACCCCCAGAACCCATATTTATGATTTTTTTTGTGGAAGCTATTTGTGACCCAGCACCACGAAAAGGACATTAAGCCGCTGGGCTAGTTTCTCACAACAGGCTTGCAAAGTCAAAAATCTCATTTTTTTCAATTTTGAGTTATGTGTATTTTCATGCTCTCTAAGTTCTATCTTTCATATTTATAAAGGACACTCTTTATTGTGGTCTCTAAATACTCCAAAACGTGCTTCAAAATGAGTAGGTTGATGCATTTTCTTCAGCTAGGCTAAACTTTAGACTGATTTCTCAAAATGGCAGTTAACCTACCAACTTCAAATGCTTAACTACCATTTTCTCAGAATTGTCTCTTTGACACTTAATGTCCCTTTCTGGCTTTATTTCAGAATTGCTTATTGCAAATTACCTCGGATTAGTGACAAGTTGCTCTTTTTAAGCAAAATGATAAACAACAAATCCAGAAACAACGAAACTAAACAAATGAGTCCCACTTAATATGTGAGCTGCCATTTTTGCTGCAAGATGTCAACCTATTTGTGATATTTTTTCAACAGGGAATTTTGGCTGATTTTGCTCCAGTGCAGAGGCCTATGATCCCTCGGCTTGTCGTGAGTTCTTGTTTTGTATTGTCATATCACTGATATCAGCATGTCCTATGTTGGTGTTGGTGGTGGTGTTTTCTTTTTCTTTTTATCATAGACTTTTTTTCCCAATCGGACATTCCCTACTTATTTTGATGGTTTCATAACACATTATGGTTGTAATTCAAGTTGTGTGTTTGTGTGTGTGTGTGTTGAGGGAAAAAACCCCACACCTTGTGACTGCATATTCACATCCTAGATTACTAGAGTCAAAAGCTTTTTCTGTTTAAAGATATAAAAGACATGGGATGTATATTCATAAACAGAAAGTGTAAAACGATATCTAATTCCAATGTTATTTAAAAAAAATTAAAGTAAGAAAAAGAAAGAAGCCCTCTACTAGTACTAGGAGAGTGCATTGAAGAAGAATTACCATGATTTGAAAAAAAAATTAAACATTAAAAAGCACGTCTTGTTATGTTATTGCACAATACAGGTTCATGACAGATGTGCTATATTGTGTCAGGTGAACTGTGCCAATGAAATTGAGAGAAGGGGTCTCTCTGAGGTGGGCATCTACAGGGTGCCTGGGTAAGCTGCACTTCATCTTTTTAAAAATGCCTCTTTTGTTCCCTCTTTCTCTTCTCTCTCTCTCTCTCTCTCTCTCTCTCTCTCTCTCTCTCTCTCTCTCTCTCTCTCTCTCTCTCTCTCTCTCTCTCTCTCTCTCTCATGTTGACCTACTTTACCAATCTTAAAAAAATTGGTTCTAAAACATGACTGGCCTTCGTAATCTAAGGGCCGGTGGCCTGTAGAAATTAAACTTTTGTTCATTGTTCTCTCTATTTCATTGTTCTCTCTCTCTCTCTCTCTCTCTCTCTCTCTCTCTCTCTCTCTCTCTCTCTCTCTCTCTCTCTCTCTCTCTCTCTCTCTTGTACTGCTTGTAACTTTATGCCTCCCCCCCCCCCCCAAAAAAAAAAAAAAAAAAAGGAAAAAAAAAAGAAAGATTGTGAAGGATGTAACAGATCTGATCCTAAATCCCTAAGTTTCTGAAGCAGTGTACACAACTTTTTTGTTTGTTTGTTTTTGTTATTATTTTAAATAATATATTTTGTGTGCTGCTGTTTGCAATATTAATCTTTTTTGTTTCTCTGCTTCAGATCTGACCGGGAAGCTAAGGACCTGAAGGAGAAATTCTTGAAAGGCAAAAGCCCCAACCTGGTATGCTTGGTTTTGAGCCTGTTTGTAAATGCATTCTGATTTGTTTTATCGGCTAGCATCAGTGATCACTGGTAATTATCAGAAGAAAAATACTGATAGCAAAATTAACCAAGATTTTGAAGGAGACTGTTACGTCCTGCGCGATCAATAATTGAGGAGACTTACATCCTTTTTTTTTTTTTGGGGGGGTGGGGGAGGGAAGGTCATAAACTACAAGCAGTACAAGACAGAGAATAAAGAGTGATAATTTTATTGAAATTGTAAAGTGCTTAGAAATTAAAGGTTAAGCCAAAGTACCGAAAAAAATGACCTGTCAGCCCCAGGCACTTATAAAGTTGCTTAGGACTGATAAATGGTTTTAATTAACAGAGGCGCTGATATTGTGATTTTCTGTAGTTTTCACTGTTTTTTTTGTTTCCCTGGGACTGTTTTTTTGCTCCCGGATGTTTGTTGGGGAAATTGTCACTGACAGGACTGGTTTTCAAAATTCCTAGCGTGACCATTGTAACAATACTAACATTGTTCTGCTTAAACCTGAAGAATCCAAAATCAGCAGTCCAAGGGGAGTGAATCCATGTAAGGTCTTCAGGAGGCAACCACCATAGGAGACACAGCACTGCTGCTGAGTCAACTCGGTGGAGTTCCGTGAAGCCTAGTTAACAGGTGGTGTCTTAGACGCGGAGTCAGCTTGGGTGTGGTCCTCCTCCGAGGGCACCACCATTTTCGTCCATTGACAGCTCCCCAGAACATACTGATCCCCATGACTTTGACCTGAATGCACCAAGGGCATCCATAAACTGGATTGGTAATCAAAACAGGTTACTATGAGAGCAGGGCTTGATGATTGATGGAAATGAGACGGATGATTATGATGATGATGATGCTATGGAGTTACTTATTGGTCTGAGACTGCATGACAGGGCTGTACCATACGCTTCCTTTCATAATGATATCCCGGCGTTAACCAGGCCCGAGAACTACAGACACCTGCAGTGTTGGTCATGAAATTAGAGCAACACTCTCAGAATCGCTTCCGTCAGGTGGATGAAGCTCGATGGTGTGGTTTCAGTCTTCCCATTGAGCACATAGCCACTCACTTTGGGTAGGAGTCGGTCCAAGACCGAAAAAAACCTTGCCTCTGGGATTCGAACCCGAGACCTCCCAGCCACTAGTCCGCGATGCTAACCACTGTACCATGGCGGTGTTTTTGTTTAGTTTTTTTTTTAGACTTTGTTTTCAGTTTGGAATCAACAAGATAAAAATTAAAAAATATGTGAAAAGAAACAATTTACAAAGCAGGCAGACGTTTTGTTTGGACAGGGAACTTCTGAGATGTGCAACAAAAACTAGCATTTCTGAATCTGCACAGGTAATGGATTGTTGGGACTACCGTATTTTTCAGACTATAAGGCGATACTTTTTTCCAAACTGAGACCCCTGCACCTTATCATATGACTGATGAAATAAATAATAACAAAATCTGAATTTTGTATAATATTTGGGGGGTGCGCCTTATACTAAGTTATAGGTCAGGGCTCCCAATCGTCCCGCAAAACAAGGGGTCCCAGGGACTCCTTCACGTACAGTATAGAGGGTCCTAGAGGAGGGATAGAGAGTCCCAGTGGAATTGCGAATGTAAAAAAGAATTTTTCTAGTGCATCCCTGGGACCCCTTGTACATACTTTTAGAGGGTCCTTTAGAATTTTAGTGCTTCATAGACCCCCAAATCAGTGCAAATGGTGGTCCCTGGGAGCCCTGTAGGTGTGCTTTATAGTCCAAAATATATGGTAAGTAACTTGATGAGACTTTACACATAGACACATTTTCGGCTTGCATGGCTTATGCAGTAGTAAGGAATTTCATTCAAAATGAGATTGGTGTTGCCTTTTGTTTGTTGGTTGGCTGATTTGCATGTCCCCAAGCAAAGCTGCAGTAGCTATTGTTTTCTTTGGTCCATCCTTCGCTATTGCCACCCCTATGAACAGTGGAGATGATGGATTGGTTTCACCCGACGAGTGGTATGACCCGGGTATTGAAAATGAAACAACACCGCCAAAGTAGATATGAATTGTGTGGCACGCACGCAATGGAACTTTCAACCTGCTCAAGTCCAGCCTTGTTTGTTCAGTTTCTTTGATTGCTTTTTTGTTGTTGATTGATCAGTTGCGAAATGATGGATTGTGTGTGTTTCAGTCAAACATCAACGACATTCACACGGTGTGCGGGTGCCTCAAGGACTTCCTGCGTAACCTGAAGGAGCCGCTGGTGACCTTTGCCCTGTGGCCCCAGTTTGTCAGAGCCGCAGGTAACCAACGCCTCCCCTCTGCATACTGTATGCCTTCTGCTTCTCACACTGTTGCTCGATTTCAGCGAAAAACCACAGTAGAACTCGGGAGAAAGACATCTTGTTTCTTACAGACCTGGCTACTCTATTCATTATGAGCAGTTTTTTTTTTACAGTTTGGGCCTCTCTGCTACACTTCAAATTTAATAACAATGCAGAACGATACATTTGTAATTTTTGACTGCTACACATTTTCAGTGAAGTGTGCTTGACAATGTTAATGAATTGGTCTAGATATTCCTCTCCAAGATTACACATGAATTGTGTAAGTAGTAACTGGGTCTGTTTTTGAAGCATCAGAATTGTCAGAGGATTAAGAACTTCTGACAGAGGATTGGCTTCTCTTGTCAGAGGTTTTGACTTTTTATTGAGTGTTGTCCTTTGTGTTAAATAGCATTTTAAAGTATCACTATATTAAGCCTTTTTGGTGTTCGGAACTCATTTCAGTGTTGTCCCTCTTTAGTCTAGGGCCTTGATGGCCCTTTTACCGCAGTTTTCAGAGGATTGGACTTCAGACTATTCTGATGCCTGGTTTTTAAAAACAAGGAACCCCCCACACTCCAATGCAAAATAAAAATGTATATGCCAATGATGGGACGTTTTATAGGCCTAGGCTGATGACAGCCTGTCCCTAATGCCTAACCTAACCTAACACACATGCTGTGCAAATTTTCAGGGAAGTTGACACGACTTGAGAGTACTGGTAATGGCTGTCTGTTCTGTAAAGTGTCTCCATTCATTGACATTTTCTTGTACCTGTCTGCAAACATTATGATGGTGATAATGATGATATTGATGATGATGATGACTGCAGAGAACAACAACCCTCAGATGAGCCGTGACGTGCTGTGTGAGGCCATCAACAATCTGCCCACAGCCAACAGAGACACCCTGGCCTTCCTCGCGCAGCACCTGCAAAAGTATGCCTTCCAGTCAGATCATTACCTTTTTCACAACACGCTGCTAGAATAGTAGCAACGCCCGAGTTTATCATTGCCGACATGCCGCTGGTAATGTTAGCAACAGGCAAAATGTCCCCGTGAACATGTGGCTGTTTTCAACTCATTCAGTTAAACACAAAATGACAAGTTGGTTTATCATTTAAAAGATTAAAGATCAATCTAAGCCACAATATGAAAATAAAGTCACTGCGATCTCCAATTTTTTTTCACAGTATGTGTTGAAAAGGACCTAAATCTGCTGTCCTATTACGAGTTAACTCGTAAATGGGCAGATATGGTTGGCATGAGTTTACGAGTATACTCGTAAATGGGCAGATATGGTTGGCATGAGTTTACGAGTATACTCGTAAATGGGCAGATATGGTTGGCATGAGTTTACGAGTATACTCGTAAATGGGGTAGAAAAGAGTTAAAAACAAAATTAATCTTTTTTTTCTTTCAAAGTAGGATCTTTGCTTTTAAACAGTATTTCAAATAGTTTCTTACTGAATTAAGGCTCTTTGGTCATGTGAAGAACTGAACTGGTTTCAGTGTTGCTCTCTATCCATCTGGGTTTTTGTTGGTCGTTGTACTGCGTTTTTCAGAGAATTGTTATTTGAACTTTTTGTCCCACCTTATTTTGGTAGGGTGGCAGACAGTGCAGACACCAAGATGCCGGCCAGCAACCTGGCCAAAGTGTTTGGGCCCACCGCCATCGGCTACTCCTGCCCCGAGCCTGAGCCCATGCAGATGATCAACGAGACGCGCAAACAGGCCATGGTCAGTGTGTCTGTGTATGTAGCAGAGCTGTTTACTATCATGATTTTACCATAATTATTCCGTTTTGGGACCTCCGATTACGCTATTGCAGTCAGCAACGATAGATTCCGTTTTTCTGCTGAACAGAGAAAAAAAAAAGAGAAGAAGAAGAAGAAAGCAAAACTAACAGACGGACGGCACCATCACTAGTCTGCCATCAAAGGGAGTAATGTCCCTTGATTCGTATTGCTGCTCATGCCGCCATTTTAGCGCATCTTTTGCACTCAGACATCATGATAAGGAAACGATATACTCAACCAGAATCTGAATCTGATCCTGAACTGATGCTAAACAAATATATAATCTGTTCAGCAGCGATGCAGACACTTTATTTGAAGGCGAGTGGTAGAAGTTTTGTAGGCTACGTTTTGTAGCCTGGCTACATTTTGTAGCCTGTGCAATCACTGCAATGTTCACTTTGCTCCCATGGAGGATAGAATAATTGCAAGTGACACATCGATTTGGCAAAACATTGTGAACTTGAAGCTTCCACTCCAAGTCAGTTGTTTTTAACTGTAAGTGCCATGGATTTTGAATCTAGGTGTGTCAGAGTGTGCATTGGTTATTCCTTCTGCCCCGAGCAGGATCCTATGCAGATGATCAAACACGAGACACGCAACCAGGCATTGTGGGGCATTGGTATTGTTTTCTAGTTACAAAGACTGTGATTCTTGAATTCGGGCTGCTCCCAACTGGAGAGCGTGTCTGCAGCAACACCCATGTTATTTCCTGATTGAAGCTTTGGGAATTTTTGTTTTGTCTGTGTATGCAGCATCCACCCGTTCGGAGACCGAACCTAGATAAGCAACTGAGGGAACTTTGCACCCACTTGAATTCAGCCTTGTTTGTTTATTTATTTACTTTTTTTTCGCATGCGTTTTGTGTGTGTGCATGTTCGTGATTGAAGATGGGTGCAGGAATAACTTGTGACCAACTGACAACTCCTTTGTGACCACTGGGTTCTTTAACGTGTGCGAAGTGCGTAAGCGCACAGGACTTCAGATTGTGTTATCTCATCCGAAAGACTTGGCCCTCAGACTGTACGGTCCAGTGGAGCAGTGAGCAGAAAAAAACTTTCCGCTGCGGCCAGGAATGAACACAGGCTTGTTGCTTTACGAGGCAAACATTTTACCTGTGAGCCACTCTGCCACAGTGTTTAGCCCTCTTGCATTTATTCCACCCCAAACCGCCCTTCCGGAAGTTGCCTCTGCGTATTCAAGCCGCCCAAAACCGCCCATAGCTTGCCCCCCCCTCTGAGACCCCCAGACCTGCCTACCCATACGATTTTTTCCGTATTTTGTACACAATTTTGAGCCCCAGTACGGTAAATGGAAAATTAATACGGCAAAAATTTGAACTTAAGGTCTTCTAAGATCGGTCAAAATCGAGTGTTTTTCGTCATTTCGCATGGCGGTTTAATGTTCTGTAATGTTCCGTTTTTGGGTCTCCTTGCAAAATACGGAATTTTGAGAAAAAGTACGGAATTTTATTTCGTGGAGTACCTAAAAAAGAAATTGGGGGTAGGCAGGTCTGGACCCTCTCTGATGGCATTTTCATCACGCATTAAGTTCTGGCTTGTTTTGCACACACTATGGAGAAGCTTCTCACTTGCAATGATGAGATAGTAACTGTATGGCGCTCTGTGTGCTTCAAAAGACATTCCCGAAAAAATGTGAAAGAATCTGAACACTATAAGTTTTTTTTGTAGCAAATGTGAATGCAAGAGGGTTAAATACACAGCCCTGGTCATGGTGAATGATTTAATTCAACAATCAGAGTGCAAAACTGAAAGCGGGTCATTCCCTGGTGGGTGGTGTTGGTTGGTTCCCAGGTGATGGAGAAGTTCCTGGAGCTGCCTGCAGACTTCTGGTGCCAGATCCTGGACATAGACGAGATCAGCCTCTACCCCACCGACGTGGTCACCCCAGACAGCCCCAGCAGATCAGGTCAGGGAAATAGTGCCCCTCGCCTTCTGGAAGTTCTGATGTGCCTGCGGCATAATCCTGCTACTGTCTTTAGCTCTAGCACCTTAAGTAAAGTTAAAGTGGTCCTTATCCCCGGCTCCCGCCCCCCCACAAAAGAACAAAAAGTTCAATAAAAAATCTAGAACATAGTGCTGAAAAGAAAATGTTGTTGGTTATGCTATAAAACATTTGTTTGAGTGTGAATTCAAATGCTTTTCCATGATTTACATACAATCGAACTGAAGCTAATCTAAAATGAACAAACTGGGGCTTTTTTTTCTCTTTCTTTCTTTTTTAATTTTATTATTGTTACTTTTTGGTTCGCCCTGCGAGTGTATGTGCTTGTGTGTGTGTGTGTGCACGCTCGTGTGTGCTGTGGTGTGTGTGTAACGAAGGTATTGTAAATGTTGGTGTGGCACTGGTTACAGCGCTGCGTAGTCGGCTGGGCCCGGTGCTGACCCCAGGTGCCTACGAGAAATACACCAAGACCACCTCCATGTTCGCCGAAAAAACTCCACACACACCCAGGTAACCACCATCCTCTTCAGTCTTGTGTCCCTTGCTAGAACCACGGATGCTCCTTCTTGCAGGATGCCCTGAATTGTAGGATTTGTAAATTGCCTAGAGCCGGCGTCGCCGGATTATGATAATTTGAGAAGCAACGATTTTCTTTCACACACACACACACTTGTACAATAAAAAGGGCCTATATTTGCATTTACTATATTCAAAAGAATGTAACACTTGTACTACTACTAGTCTAGAGGGGTGAAAAAAGAGCAGTAAATGTGTGTGTGTTGCCCCTGCACTCCGCCGGGGCCGTCCCTTGCAGGATTTTTTAATTTCCCAGTAGCACCCATGTAGAACTCTTTACAGCCCATGCAGAGCAACATTTATTGAATAAAAACGCCAACTTAGTTTAACCCTCTAGCAAAGCTTATCGGACTTGAACATGATGATGAAGAAAAGAAGAAAAGAGGGCAACAGTATATTTCTATGGACATTGCCCCCCCCTGAACTCCCCAATGGGGCTCTGCCCCTGTACCCTGCCAGAGCCTGTCTTTCAGGGTTTTTTTTCATTTGGAGAAGTTGCACCCATGCATAATTATAATATTTATTACATTTGTAACAGTTTAGCAAATGAGCTGATGCTATTTATTGTTGATGATGTTTATATTTTATACTTGTCAGTTGGATAAACTGATGTAACACAAACAGGCATCATTTCTCTATATATATCATTCAACTATGACTTTGCCTCTGACTGTGTCTTTTTTTCTCTCTCTGTTTCTATCTCTCCATACTACCACTCTCTCCATCTCTCTCTGTGTATGTCTGATTGTCTGTGCATGCTCTTTCTCCTTCAATTTTCTTTGTGTTTTATATGCAAAAATCCATGTGTGTCACATATTTTATTTGTTCATGCTATGCAGGGTTTTCATTTTTAACCGATTGCCGATCGAGAACATCGTTTCGGTTGTTTTTGTTGGAGCCTCAAAGTTTCGTGTGTACTGATGTGTTTCCCGTGTGACTAAGCTTAGACCGAAAATCTGTTGTTTTTACTCTTTTATCTGTTGTTTCATTTCAAAATGAAAACCCTGGCTATGTTTGAAGGAAACCTTTGCACTCGTTGATTGTACGACCTATTAAATGAACATACACCGACAGTCATTTTGCACTTTTTGTGTGCATGCTAGTCTCAGTGAATCATATACATTTTTATTGGAATGCTACTGTATTTTTCTGACTATATAGTATAAGGCACACCCCCCCAAATTTTGCTCAAAATTCAGATTTTTTAATTGTATTTTGTTACTATTTTATTAGTCAGATTATTAGGCGAAGCGTTTCACAGGGTTCATTGGGGCCTTACCAGTCCTTATAAGTCCTGACCAATTGAAATCTCCAAGTAAGGCCTTACAAGTGCTTACATTCACTTCAAGGTCCTTACAAGTCCTTACAGCTGCCAAAAACTGCCCTGAGCAGCAAGACCATACTCAAAATAGATCGCAGAAGCAGCGATTTTACACTTGAGAAACATCGCTCAGCACCTACTTCACCTTACCCCCCTCCCCCACCTTCCCGTTTCAACTGACCGCTTAGCAGACGAACGATGCACCGCGAGTTGTCAAGAGAAATTGGCCTGAAATCTTGTTCTTTATCCTGGTGTCGTTTTGCGAGAAAACACGTGTCAGCCATAGTTTTTCTATCGGCTTAGACATTGTTCACAATGCTGGGAAAGTGTTCCTTTCAAGATCGTTGGCTAAAAGATGCAGATTATCCTTAGGCCTACAGGTCCTTACAAACGTCTGGGAAGAAAGTATCGCCTTATTGTCCGGAAAATACAGTAATTATGAATCAATAATTGTGTACAATCAGGTAATGTATGATTATGTTTGTGCATGTTTAACTTTTATTCACTTTTGTTTATTTTTCTGTTGCTTCGTATTTAAACAATACAAGTGCATTGTTCTCCAGAGAAGTTCAAGCAATATTTGATTCCTTTATGTGTAGATAGATTGCAGATAAACATCATAAAGCATAATATTTAATGGATGTATATTGAAACTCATAATAAGCTTTATTGATTCATGTATTCTTTAAATAGTTATATTTTATGGATACTCATAAGCTTGATTGACTCATGTATTGTACAGAGCTTCAGATTGTTGGTGGGCCCGGGTCATTGACCCGTATTGATGGTGATTTGACCCCTCATTTTGTGCAGCCACGGGTCATCTGACCCATGAAGTCTGCAATAAATTTTAAGTGTAATTAATGCTAGTGACGCATTACTGGCCCAGACCTGCTTACTGCTACGATTTGGCCGTAGCAGCTACGAAAAATAAAGCTTTGCTACGGAGCTACGGCAACCTTAACATTGCTACGGAAAAAACAAAATGCAAATCCCGGTTTTGTCTGTTTCTAAGAGCAGACGCCGTATCACGCGCGATAACCTAGTCACTTCCGTTTTTATCAAAGTGACTGCGCATGCGTTCTTATTACTTTCTCTGGGGAAAAAATGGCGGACTCCAGCAGCAGTAGCAATTTGGGAGATGTTTCAAACGAAGAAAAACGAACCCAAACCAGAAAACGAAAATCATCTGGCACACCATCTTGTTCTAAGAAAAAACATCGGCCTGCCGCACAAGTTTTCAAAATAGCTTACACGGAGGAGTGGCCTTGCATCGTCAGAAGTTGACTCGGTGCGAACCATGCTCACTCAGTCACTGCAGTGCAACCTCTGCCATGCGGACTTCTCTGTGGTAGATACGATTGCCGTCAACACGTTCAATCGGCGAAACATAAGCAGTGCGTTTCGGCTCAGGAAGATAACAAATTGATTGCCGTCGTTTGTGGTTGCTACGAAAAAATTTGCCATGCTACTGAAATTGATGGCTGGGCTACTGATTGGGAAAATTCCAAGTAGGTAGGTCTGCTGGCCCATTATTTTGGAAATTGACCCCTCATTTTCTGTAATCAGGGGTCATTTGACCCATGAAGTCTGAAGACAATCTGAAGCGCTGATTGTATAAAATTATTTAAAAAAACATGTTTTAAAAAAAACTGAATGAAAAGCAATGGTAACACCATACAATGCTTTTAATGAAACTAAAATTTTAGAAATTGTAACAACGCATGCTGCTGATAAATCTCAAGGACTCATACACACATAGCACCGATGTACAAGATCTATAACAACACTGTATTCCCCATGTATTCTTTCTGCA
>JAGGCT020001304.1:0-2500 GCA_017654935.2 Phymorhynchus buccinoides
TACAAGGGGTTTGAGAACTAACATCGTCAGTTAAAAGTTATAATTGTTTTTCTTCTTCTTGTTTTGTTGTTGTTGATTTTGTGGAAAACTTATATCACAAGCAGTTTGAAAACAAACTTTCTTTTCTCTTTGTAAAATGTATATGACTTTTTCTCTTTGTAACATTTATATAACAAGCAGTTTCAAACGTAACATTATATTAATAGTTTGTTGTTGTTGTTGTTGTAAAACAGACATTAGACGCGTTTAGAAGAAAGTGGCATTGTCAAAGCCTTTTTGTCTGTGAAATTGTAGTACAGACGGTTCTACGAAAACAATAAAGTGTTAACATGCAAACTATTCGAGAATATTTACACACAAAAATTAAACCCCCCAGGTTATTTGTGATCTTTGATGTGCTTCCAAGTCTGTCATTTTCCTACACAAAATACACAAAAGAGAGGCCTCGAGGACAACATAATACAGAAATTAGGGAACGTGGGCAGAAGACAGTTACCAACAAATACAGAACAAGGGAAAGTAGGCAGTAGAAAATGCTACTAAATTATATTTTGCAAGGCAGAGTGTGGGTGTGGGTGAACGCACTCATTGAAACAGATCACAGCGAAATAAACTACTTCAGTAGGATTTCTTCTGCATTAAGGGAACATATTCAGGGGCTAAAGACTTGTCTACGAGAAAAAAAAACCATTTCCAGTCGGCACATTGGTTTAACGCTGGTCGAGTGGGTGTGTATTAAATGCACGTGTAAATCCATTAATGTACTCTCTAATACGACCCCTTCAGAACCATGAATTATACGGTAGAACCATAATTGTATAGCTAGAAGGCGCCTAGGTTGTGTGTGTGTGTGTGCGTGCTTGTGTGTGTGTGTGCGCGCGCGTGTGTGTGTGTGTTTCTATGCGTGTGTGTGTGTGTGTGTGTGTGTGTGTGTGTGTGTGTGTGTGTGTGTGTGTGTGTGTGTGTGTGTGTGTGTCAGCACGCGCGCGTGTGTGTATATCTGTGTTCGCGTACACGAGCGCTAGTGCGTGTATGTAGGCCTAGGGGAAGACGGGGTAAAAAGCGCATGGGCGGGTAAGAAGCCCACCCCAATTATCTCATGAAATGAAGCAAATTTCAGTCTCATTTTGCCTATGAGACGAGCGTTAATGTCTAGCATTCGTCTCATGGGCAAATGTGACTGAAATTTTCTTTATTTCATGAGATAATTGGGGTGGGCTTCTTACCCACCCATGCGCTTTTTACCCCGTCTTCCCCTACATGTTTTAATATTGTAGCCTACGGGATGACTCAATTGTTTTGTTCTTCACAGCAGAAAGCAGCGTTGATGCCTGGGTGACAGTGAAAGGGATACGTGACTACACCAGTCCGTTCTTCGCCCTAGAACAGCAGCTATATTTGATGTAAAACGTTACCTCGCTGCACCGTCTCCGTTGGCCTTTCATCCGGGCAATATACGATTTTCGGAACAAAACAACAACTAGGGGAGAGCACTTCGTGAAAATTAGAGTTGCTTACCTCCATTACTTGGTCAAACACCTTAGCAACAATGCAATAATGGCGTCGAAGCTGAAACCGCAGGATGCGAGTCAGCGACTTGCAAACATTTTTTTTATAGAAACATTAGGGGTGGCCAGTGGCCACAAACTGATAAAACTTGCAAATATAAATGACATACATTTTTAGAATGACGCACGGTGTTCTAAGTGCTGTATGTTTGCTCAAACACACGAGTCGATAGGCTACGAGAGCCTTATGGTAGAGTTGACTTCCCCTGTTTGACCGATTGAATTAGGCAAGATCACCCACCCCACCACACACCATGAAATTACTCCCCTTAATTATTTCCGAAAAAATTCCTATTGACCCACTTTCTAAGGGGAAAAAAGGGAGTAGTTTGGGGTTTAAAAAAAAGTAGAAGTAGACCCTTGAGCTCCCATCTATGGCTTACAGGACCAGTGCCCAAAGCCTTGGGTAAGACCCTCCAGCAATCCCTGTAGGAGAACAGGCCACGTAACGACATGGTTGTGAGGGTTTGGCTGAACGTCATCCCTAATACAAAGGGCCAGCCACACGTCCACTAAAATCGCACGACTGTACGATGCGATTCGATCACGTGATCTCCAAGAACAAATGGGATTGGCGCATCGAGATCACGTGATCGAATCGTGTCGTATAGTCGTGCAATTTTAGTGGACGTGTGGCTGGTTGTTGAAACACACACACACACACACACAAGACAGAGAAGTGAGTATAATTATGAGAGTGGGTGCGCACGAGCTCGCGCACATGTGCGCGCACACACTCATACGTACACACAACCGCGTGTGCGCACACTGTTCTACGCACGCACGCACACCGTGACTCACACACACACACACACACACACACACACACACACACACACACACACACACACACACACACACACACACACACACACACACACGCACACGCTCTTCTACACACACATACGCACATACACACACGCACACACGCA
>JAGGCT020001304.1:7500-20000 GCA_017654935.2 Phymorhynchus buccinoides
CGTGTCAAAATCACGGTTTTCACGTGTTCTCCTTCTAATAGCTAGTAAGAAATCTTAAGAAATCTTCCTAGCGTAAGAGGGAATGTGACACGTGACGTGGGGGGTCTTTAAGACCCGCAGGCACGCTCAGTTGTACCTGTCAGTGAATATTGACGACCTCGGGGACTGGGCGCCTGACCCAATAAGAAAATGGAAGGAGGGTTTACGGGGGACATCTTTGGTCCAAGGCTCTAGATCTCCCACAAACTGATATAGCAACAGCTCAGCAGAACAGATCCGACACGGGTCGTACCCGTTAAACTAGGTCCCGCAGTCTGTCTAATGTTAGTCGGTAGAAGCAGGTTGTAGTATTCATTCAGCTGAAGCTCTACTGAATATATTTTGCCTAAGTTGTGGAAATCAAAAACTCGTTTCTTTCGATTACATTTTTTTTTTTTAATTCGAAGGAGTGAGAGAGGATTTTCACAAGGGAGTTTTCTTTCAGCTGTCGTTGAAAAGAATGAAATGTGAAAGTGAACACATTTTGATGGTTGAAACAATCGATGAAAGGTGTAGAAAAAGACACTGGTGCTTTTTTGTTTGTGGCTCAAGCCACAAACCTATAACTCACTTTGTCGGTCGGTCGGTCTGTCGGTCCAAAATTGTCGCACTTCAAATCGAGGCTACACTTCTGGCCGCTCTTTAAAATGATGTATCTTAAAAGCGTACAAAATAATAAACATACGTAATACAGACACTACAACAGACACGACGAGTATGCGGTGCTTCTTTTGATGAGTATAAGTAGGATAAATAGTTTTAAATGTTTTACAAAAGATATAAAAAGTTACGAAATGGTGCAGAGATAACATTCTGGTTTACAGATTAAAATTATTGAAAAGCCAGGGGAGGTAACTCATGATTGGAGTGGCAAAAATAGACCGCGTGCCACAAACTATTGCGATTTCGCGCTTGTTTTGTTTTACATTTAAAGTGATAAGTACAGATTAAATTTGTACTCCTAAAATAGGCCTACATACATTAAAGGTGGACCCTGACGGATGCGTTTTTTGCAAGGAACACGTCGAGATCACCAGAAAGACAGCCTTTTCAAGGATCGGAACACTCACTTTGCTTTGGTTTCCTTGAAATCAAACCGTAAAAACGGCGATTCCTCCTTGGCGGAGATGCCGGAGAGAGAAGCCATTTTGGCTTCTTGCAAAAAACTAATCCGTCAGGGTTCACCTTTAAGAACAGACACGAAACAATCTTGAAGCATATTATGCACATCGAAGGACGTTACTTAGTGTTCGCGAAAGAGATCATAATCGGATGACAGTGAGCGTGATTCAATCGATGCCATGTAAACTTAGCTCTTTTTAAAAGCTTAGTTAAGTGTCCACATGCAGAAAGATAAGGTATTAGGTACTTTATAGTCACATAGGCGTCTCTGTGAAA
This sequence comes from Phymorhynchus buccinoides, assembly GCA_017654935.2. Classification (NCBI taxonomy): domain Eukaryota; kingdom Metazoa; phylum Mollusca; class Gastropoda; order Neogastropoda; family Raphitomidae; genus Phymorhynchus; species Phymorhynchus buccinoides. The sequence goes on from JAGGCT020001304.1 coordinate 8,938, forward strand.
TTCGGGTTGCTCCCACCTGGAGAGAGCGTCGCAGCCAGAGGCGCGCCACCCAATTTTGTTTTGGCATGCAATTTTTGTGAGACTGATGAAGAAGCAAACAGAAATTGACCGAATGACAACTTTTTCGTTGCCACTGGGTTTAACGTGTGCTAAGTGCGTGGGCACACAGGACCTAGGTTTATCGTCTCATCCGAAAGACTCCACGTTCAGACCGTAAGGCCTAGTGCAAAATGAGAGGAAAAACCCCCCCTGTACCCAGGTTCGAACTCTGGTTTACTTGACACAAGGCGAACGCGTTACCTCTGTGCCACTCTACACCTGAACAGAAACGTAAGGAAAGAAAGTAAAAGCGTTGGTGAATAAAAAGAAAAAAAGTGGCATGAAGTTAAGTGGTCCATTTTATTGTTTGTGGCACAAGCCACAAACCTATAACTCACTTTGTCGGTCGGTCGATCTGTCGGTCTGTCGGTCGGTCGGTCGGTCCAAAATTGTCGCACTTCATATCGAGGCTACAAAATTGTCGCACTTCAAATCGAGGCTACAAAATTGTCGCACTTCAAATCGAGGCTACAAAATTGTCGCACTTCAAATCGAGGCTGCACTTCAAATTGAGGCTGCTCTTTAAAATGATGTTTCGTTTTCAATTGTCGCACGCCACAAACGATTGCGAATCCGCGCTTGTTTTAATTCATCCGATGTTCTTCGTTGATTTGTAGGCCTGGGTTTTTAAAAGAACAGAAGGGGGACTGGTTTCCCCCTGTCCATCTGTTGACTAACAGTCCGGTGTCTGTGAAATCAATCATGCCACTTTGTGAACATCTCGTCTTCTTTTTTGGTCTGTAACCTGTCTCCTTCTGTCTTTCTCGGTTTCCCTCTTTTTGTCTCTGTCTCATTCTCTCTGTCTGAGCTTGTGTGTTTCTTGGTCTGTCTGTTTGTTCTCTCTCTCTCTCTCTCTCTCTCTCTCTCTCTCTCTCTCTCTCTCTCTCTCTCTCTCTCTCTCTCTCTCTCTCTCTCTCTCTCTCTCTCTCTCTCTCTCTCTCTCCCCCCCTCTCTCTCTCTCTCCCCCCCTCTCTCTCTCTCTCTCTCTCTCTCTCTCTCTCTCTCTCTCTCTCTCTCTCTCTCTCTCTCTCTCTCTCTCTCTCTCTCTCTCTCTCTGTCTTTTCATGATATGGCGGTAATGACAATAAAACATCTGTGAAATTATCTCTGTCTCTCCGTCTATCTATTTCTGTGTCTGTGTGTTTGTCTGCCTGTCTACCTGTCTGTCTTCTCTCACACACTCTCTCTCTCTCTCTCTCTCTCTCTCTCTCTCTCTCTCTCTCTCTCTCTCTCTCTCTCTCTCTCTCTCTCTCTCTCTCTCTCTCTCTCTCTCTCTCTCTCTCTCTCTCTCTCTCTCGTCTCTACGTGCTATTTAGTGTTTTAAGTAATTTTCACAACTACATTTGACAATATTCACACACACACACACACACACACACACACACACACACACACACACACACACACACACACACACACACACCCGACACACACATACACGTACGCGCATGCACACCCGCACACTTACTTAATTAAAAGGCTCCTAGGAAAAGGAAAGGCGACGGCGAAAAATAAAACCCAAACAGAATTGTTTTTTTAAACCACCAACAACAACAAAACCGATCTTTCATACCGTTGTCGGTGTGCATGTATGTAAGCTTATAATTCACCAAAGCAAAGTTTTGAAAGTATTTATTTTTGGTATTTCGTATATTCTAGTCACAGAGACTTATCTCTGTGAAATTCGGGCTGCTCTCCCCGGGAGAGGGAGTCGCCGCAAGTGCAGCGCCTAACGGTTAAAAGTACTCAATGACCTTCGAGCAATGGTCACACGCACACACGCACGCACGTACGCTTTCACATACACACACACACACACACTGACACACACACACCTACACACACCTACACACACACACACACACACACACACACACACACACACACACACACACACACACACACACACATACACACAGAGAGAGAGAGAGAGAGAGAGAGGAGAGAGAGAGAGAGAGAGAGAGAGAGAGAGAGAGAGAGAGAGAGAGAGAGAGAGAGAGAGAGAGGAGAGAGAGAGAGAGAGAGGAGGAGAGGAGAGAAGGAGAGAGAGAGTGGGGAGAGGGAGGGAGAGAGAGAGAGAGAGAGATAGCGAGGGGGGGGGGAGAGAGAGAGGAGAGAGAGAGAGAGAGAGAGAGAGAGAGAGAGAGAGAGAGGGGGGAGAGGGGGGTAAATAAAACTAACAATTAAAAGATAGAGAAGTATCCGAGCATGTCAGCATTGTTTTTCTTTTCAGGAATAAAAGAAAGAGAGGCAGATAATTGAATCAAAGAAAAGAAGAAAGGATTAACAAAAATAAAGCTTTAAAGGTGGACCCTGACGGATGAGTTTTTGCAAGAAACAACGTCGAGGTCACCATGAAAACACCATTTACAGAGATCGCAACACTCACTTTGCTCTGGTTTTCTAGAAATCAAACCGTCAAAACGGCGATTCCTTCTTGGCGGAGATGCCGGAGAGAGTAGCCATTTTGGATGGGGTGGGTGGAGGTCACTCATTGTGGTTGAAGCGTTTTCTTTTTTTTGTAGTGAAGCAAAAAAAAAAGAAGAAACTATTTCCTTTGTTGTCCTTTAGATAAACTGTATAAAATGAAAAATATAAGAAAAATAAAAAGGCTTGTATTGCGAAAATTTCGTGCAAACGATTTGGCGGCCATTATAAAAGAGACGGCACACTCCTTCTCTGTCGGTGAATTAATTTGACTTACAGCACCTCCGCCTAGGAGGAATCGCCGATTTGACGGTTTGATTTCTAGGAAACCAGAGCAAAGTGAGTGTTACAATCTCTGTACATGGTGTTTTCATGGTGATCTCGACGTGTTTCTTACAAAAACGCATCCGTCAGGGTGCCCCTTTATAAAAAATAAAACGGTCCAAGAAAACATTTCACAAAAGCTAGAAGAAGGAAAAAGAGAGAGAGAAAAGAAGAATACATACAGGAAGAAATACCACAGAACTTTAAAAATAAAAGGGGTGGGTGTGTGGGGGCGCTGGGAGAGGGGGAGCAATTGAAAGGTAGAGGAATCGAGAGGGGCCAATGGAGAACAAGAGACACAAGAATAACAGAAGAACAAAACAAAAGAAAGGTGAATAAGAAGAAATATCAAGAAAAATAGTCTCTCTCTCTCTCTCTCTCTCTCTCTCTCTCTCTCTCTCTCTCTCTCTCTCTCTCTCTCTCTCTCTCTCTCTCTCTCTCTCTCTCTCTCTCTCTCTCTCTCTCTCTCTCTCTCTCTCTCTCTCTCTCTCTCTCTCTCTCTCTCTCTCTCTCTCTCTCTCTCTCTCTCTCTCTCTCTCTCTCTCTCTCTCTCTCTTCTCTCTCTCTCTCTCTCTCTCTCTCTCTCTCTCTCTCTCTCTCTCTCTCTCTCTCTCTCTCTCTCTCTCTCTCTCTCTCTCTCTCTCTCACTCTCTCTCGCTTTCTCCCTCTCCCTCTCTCTCTCTCTCCAAACACCAGGAGAATCCAACTTAACCCTAAGGCAAAGCAAGTCACGTGAAAACCAGTCAATCCCACAACCACTAGGGAACTACACCCCCCCCCCCCCCCCAGCCCCCCCACCTCCCATGTCCCCCCTCTCTCTCTCCTCTCCCCCCACCTCCCTCCCACACCGATAAAAAAAAAAAGGAAAAAAGAAAAAGGACTTTATGATAGCTGGATGGGTAAACTCTACTTCCCTTTAACAGACAGACAGACAGACAGACAGACACACGCGTACACATGCACACACACACACACACACGCATACGCACACGCACATACACACACACGCATACGCACACGCACATACACACAGACACAAACAAATATGCACACGCATACAAAAACGCACACGCACACACATACACACAAACATGCACACACACAGTGCCACACACACAGTGACACACTGTTTCTCCTCCTACACACACATCCACACACATCCACACACAGACACACACACACACACACACACACACACACACACACACACACACACACACACACAGTGACGCACACATACACACACACACACACACACACACACACACACACAAACACACCAAGGTCGCCTATTGTCCGGAAGCAAAATAAATATGTTAAAAGCTTCAAAATAAATAACGCGACACAAATTTCAAAGACTACGCCGAATAGAGAATACAATTGTGTATATTTCCGCCAATTTTGGTATCATAATCTCCAAACAATCAAAAGTTATTCGACTTTTAAAAACACGCAAACTGTCCGACATTAGGCACCCGGGGTCCTAATTCCGGACAGTGACACCTACACCCGGAAAGATGAAAATTATTGAAAATCAACGACCAGTTGATATCAACAACTAGCACTAATAAATGGAGGAGACATTAAATCACCGCACTGTCATATCTTTGATCAGAAAAAGCATTCTTATTCTTTGCAAACTTAAGACTAAAATAAAGAACCAAAACTACGAAATTTTCCTTTGCGTCATTTAGTGTTAGAAGCTTTGATTTGGAAAATTATTATTAGTTTTCGCTAGTGTTTCACGGCGTCCGAAATTAGGAGCCCCAGGGTAGGTCTAAAAACACCGTCAACAAATCTGAATGAATATCAACGAATCTGCTTTGATTCGATCACAGATAGATCATTTCGTAGGGGAAGACGGGGTAAAAAGCGCATGGGCGGGTAAGAAGCCCACCCCAATTATCTCATGAAATTAAGCAAATTTCAGTCTCATTTTGCCCATGAGACGAGCGTTAATGTCTAGCATTCGTCTCATGGGCAAATTTGACTGAAATTTTCTTTATTTCATGAGATAATTGGGGTGGGCTTCTTACCCGCCCATGCGCTTTTTACCCCGTCTTCCCCTATATACCAGAGGTATTTTTTCTAAGCTGTTGCTAAATCAACTGTAATTACTAAATTGCTGCGATACAAAATTTAATGTTAGAAGCTTGCATTTGGAAAATGATTAACCGTTTTCGCTAGAAGCGTTTCTAAACTACAAGTTTTGACACATGAACTCATAGGTGAAGACGGGGTAAAAAGCCCATGGGCAGGTAAGAAGCCCATGCCAATTATCTCATGAAATAAAGCAAATTTCAGTCACGTTTGCCCATGAGACGAATGCTAAACATTAACACTCGTCTCATGGGCAAAATGTGACTGAAATTTCCTTTATTTCATGAGATAATTGGCATGGGCTTCTTACCCGCCCATGGGCTTTTTACCCCGTCTTACCCTATTTTATCGCTGCATTATTAGAAGGCATCATTTGGCCACAGTACACACACACACACGCACACGCACGCGCGCGCGCGCGCGCGCGCGCGCGCCCGCCCGCACGCCCGCACGCACGCACGCACGCACGCACGCACACACACACACACACCACACACCCACACCCACACCCACACACACACACACTTTAAACAAGAACGGGAAAATAAAAACATCATGGCCGCTTCCCCACGTCAAACAGGACAAACGGAAGCTAGCAGCAATGGAAATAAGGGAGAGCAGACAGCTCCGAACAGCAGCAAAGACAATGACAATGACGTCCCTTCGCTACATACGGGCTCTGCTACTGTGCTGTGGGTAGACATTTTGGCCTTTGGGGAACACATGAATCTAAAACTAGGAGGGTCCCAGACCTTTGATTAGAAGGCCGCTCATTGGATTAGCGGTCGCGGGAAAGTGGAGACGGCGCGCGTGCGGGCCATCGGGCTTTGTCTAATTTGGTTAATGAAATGTCGCGTGATGTCAATGGTGGCTGTCCATTGGGTGAAAATTATCGGCTACCTACAGCATAAGCTTCCAGAGTTGGCGTATGGCTGCTCTTGTGTTGATAGGGTTGGTTGGGCTGGGGTTGGGTCCCATCAGCACCTTCGAGTGATTCGTTTTACATTCTTTATGCTTTTTTTGGTTGTTGAGGTTTTACGAAGAGGAGTCTATTATTATACTACTTTAAGTCCTTGTATATTAATTAAACTTATCTTACCAACAGTGTTTACGTGTTTTTAGTACTGATCACCATCATTATTTATTTCGAAGTTTCTGTCCCTTCACAATAATAATAATAATAATAATAATAATAATAATAATAATAATAATAATAATGATAATATAATAATAATAATATTAATATAATTATAATAATAATATAATATAATAATAATAATAATAGTAATAACTAGAGGGCTTAGAGGGCCTTTGAGAGCAAACATGACAGGATTCTGCCCCTAATCAGCCTATTCAATATTACAATTTTGACATATTTGGCCATTTTCGTCACCACTTCCGGTTCGAATTCATAACGAAAACATTGCCATGTTACTCTTTAATAAACGCTGAAAAAATGAAAGTATTCCGTACAGCCGTTTCCAAGTTATTGAAGATTCAAGTTTTGCCAAAAGGTGCCATTTTTTTCCATATTTCGACCGAATTTTGGCCAATCGGTTTAATATTGGAAGTATGGCATTAGAATAGTGTCTTTCAATTTGTTTGCCAATTTCAGCCAAATCCGATGAAAAATGAAAAATAAAAAAATCCATTTATGGGAATTAGTGAAAGTGACCCAACCAAATTTACATAAATTTGAATAACTTCCAAACTATTTAACATATCGTCAACAAACTCCTTTCAGTCCGGAAGTGTTGCAAATCGGCTTTGTAGTAAATTCTGAAAATATGAACAAAATCCGTTCAGCCGTTTTGGGAATATTCAAGATTGAAATTTCGCCGATTTCGCGTTTTTTCAGCCATATTTTGCCCAATATTCGGCGAAATCATTTAATATTTCCAATTTCATATATCCATAAGGTCCTGCAACTTGTCTGAAAATGTCCGCCAAATGGGACAAAAAAAGGGGAAGAAAAAGGGGAAAAAAATAAAAAAAGAAGAATTTTGACGAATGCAATAGTAGTCTCCCAAAAGGGGAGAATCCTAATAATAATAATAAGGAAAACCTATACAGCGCACATCCTACAATGTAGGCTACAGAGCGATTTACACATAATTGAAATGGAATAACAACATGAACAAGAACAACTGTTGTGACGACTACTACAACTACTATTATTACTACTACAACTACTACTACCACTGCTACTACTACTACCACTACTACTACTACTTATAATAGGCCTAATACAAGTATGCATCATTGCCACACAATTTGCAAGCATGAAATAAAATTATATATTTTCAACATGCACACATACACAAGACACACACACACACACACACACACACACACACACACACACACACACACACACACACACACACACACACACACACACACACACACACACACACACACACACACACACACACACACACACACACACACACACACACACAAACACACACCATGTATGCACACACTCATATACATAAGCACATCACACACATGTGCTCTAGTAACTGTTAAGTCTGTAAGTTCTGTTGTATCTTCAGGTTTCACCCACAGCTAGCAAGTACAACAGCAGCCTGGATCTTAGTTTAATTTGAATGTGTGTGTGTGTGTGTGTGTGTGTGTGTGTGTGTGTGTGTGTGTGTGTGTGTGTGTGTGTGTGTGTGTGTGTTTGTGCCTGTGTGTCTGTGCGTGCGGGCGCGCGCGCGTGTGTGTGACACACTGAAGACATATACCCTACAAACTACGACGATAACAATATCATTCAGAGCAAAATGAGCTCAGCAAGAAATTATCGAAACATTTCGAAAACTTTCCCCAAGATAAACTGATGCACCTAAAGCCTAGACAATCCACGCTTCGCGCACGCTTGTGTGAAATCGTACTGACAAAATGAACAAGCATAAGAAAAGATATCGTATAAGAACATGTTTGTACCCAATAAAGAGATAAAAAGAAAATACAAGGCAGAGAAGAAAACATATAAAGGCAACGAAACACATTCACATGCATTATTAAAAGAAAGATACAAGTACATAAGAAAGGAAAGTAAAAGAAATGAATTGAAGTAAAACAGTTGATGGTAAAATAGAACAAATCACAAAGGAGGAAAGAACAAAACTCAAATTGTTAGACAAAGACATAGAAAGAAGTAAGTTCAGAACTTGAAGACATAACAAAGAGAAAGTGGAAAGGTTTACAGGCTCATAGAATACGATCACCAACAAAATGCTGCTGCATACTAGGAAGGATGGTAGGCTCCTAAGGAACGATATCGTAACGAGAGAGAGCGAGAGAGAGAGAGAGAGAGAGAGAGAACGAACGAACGAACGAACGAAATTTTGTTTATTCAGGGTAATAAGATAAGCAAACATTGCTTTTTTACACTCAGCCCTGAGGCAAAACAAAGGTTAACAAAAAATATACCAAAAAAATAAATTAAAAAAAATGAAGCGCTTGCATAACAAATACTACTACTACAAAGCATTCAAGAAAGTAAATATTCAAAAATAACATAACACAATACTATATACCTCATCAATGTACAAGACTAATATAGGAAGAAGGTGATGGGGAGAGGGCTTGGAGGCGGGAAAAGGTACAATCATTGATTTAAATGGTACATGGATAATATTTAGGCCTATGCCACACTGATCTGTATATAATATGGCACACAGCATTCAAATCACCAAGTAAAATAGACAAACCATGCATGATTTATACTTTTATACCAGGAATAGAGGGGGGGAAATAAAATAAACTGATGTCATTACAAATGACACTATAGATCACAAATTACACTTGGATTGATGTATCTGTTTCCATTCTATTAAATAAAAAGCGTTTGTATGCTGCTTTAAAGGGGTTAATGCTTTTTTTCTCTTTAATATGTAATGGGATAGAATTCCAAAGTGTACCACCAGAATAAATTAAACTAGTTTTAAACAAATCAATTCTTGGTTTTGTTATGATTATATTGTCATTGTATCTTGATTGATTGATTGGAAATCTTGCTGAAATATTTAAGGGTGCTGACTGATTCATAATTCTAAACATCATTATTGCTTTGTTGTATTCAAGTTTGTAAGAAAGAGGTAAAATATCTAATGTTGTATAATCTTGAGTAGTAAGCGTTGTTGTTTTGTTAAGTACTGTTTTTATGGCACGTTTATGGGTCCTGTGCAAAGGTTTTAATGTGTTGGCACTGCTGGTGTCATAGAGAGTAGAAGAGTAGTCAATATAAGATTGGACGCACGCATGGTAGAAATGTTTACGGGCGTTTACGTCTAGAAAGTTTTTAAGTTTAGAAAGCTGAAAAGTTTTTTGTGAGACACGTTTGCTTAAGTTGGATACATGGGATGACCAGGAAAGGTTATTGTCAATAGTGATTCCTAAAACTTTGTGAGTGCTGACTTCTTCTATTTGATTGTTATTAATGAATAGAGGGGGCATGGCAGAAATCAAATTTTGTCTTTTTTGACGAGAAGTAACTACCATATACTTTGTTTTCTGTTCATTTAAGGACATATGATTGAGTTCTGTCCAATAATTTAATTGATTTACATTTTCCTGTAGGTTAACTGATAACTGTTTCAAATCAGAATGATTCGAATGAATTGATGTATCGTCTGCAAAAAGTTCGCACGAGTCTTTCATGTATAAGGGGAGATCGTTTACATATAGTAAGAAAAGTAAAGGACCAGAGAGAGAGAGAGAGAGAGAGAGAGAGAGAGAGAGAGAGAGAGAGAGAGAGAGAGAGGCCTACAATTTCCACACAGTTGTCCTAGAGAGAGAGAGAGAGAGAGAGAGAGAGAGAGAGAAGAGAGAGAGAGAGAGAGAGAGAGAGGAGAGAGAGAGAGAGAGAGAGAGAGAGAGAGAGAGAGAGAGAGAGAGAGACACATATATAGAGAGAGAGAGTGAGAGAAAGAGTGAGATAGAGAGAGAGAGAGAGAGAGAGAGAGAGAGAGAGAGAGAGAGAGAGAGAGAGAGAGAGAGAGAGAGAGAGAGAGAGAGAGAGAGAGAGAGATAGAGAGAGAGAGAGAGAGAGAGAGAGAGAGAGAGAGAGAGAGAGAGAGAGAGAGAGAGAGAGAGAGAGAGAGAGAGAGAGAGAGAGAGAGAGAGAGAGAGAGAGAGAGAGAGAGAGAGAGAGAGAGAGAGAGAGAGAGAGAGAGAGAGAGAGAGAGAGAGAGAGAGAGAGAGACTTCAGACACTTTATTTTACAAGGATAAGAATTTATGCTTTGCCTATTCTTCCATTCCGTCCTTGGTTCTAAGCATGCAACATGTAACTAATACTATATAAATGAACGTTGAGACAAAGACAAATCGTCAACAGAAGCAAGAGAGAGAGAACACTGAACACTGAACACCGGACACTGAAATGTTTAAATTCAATATGGATGAAGATCTTAGGCAATACCTATTGAGAGAGAGAGAGAGAGAGAGAGAGAGAGAGAGAGAGAGAGAGAGAGAGAGAGAGAGAGAGAGAGAGAGAGAGAGAGAGAGAGAGAGAGAGAGAGAGAGAGAGAGAGAGAGAGAGAGAGAGAGAGAGAGAGAGTTGAAATGAATTTCTGTTGGCATGGATCACATTTCCCCGAGACAGTGGACCACCTGATGCTTATTACAAAGCGATGCTTTTTCCTCATCTGTTGCCTTCTTGATTCATGTTTGGAAAGATATACGTTCGCAGCTCATTTGTCTAATCATTCCTCCGTATGTTAGACCGTGTATGATTGTGTAGCCTCTCTCTGTGCGACCCTCTTTCTATCTGTCTGTCTGTCTCTTTCTCTCACATGTGCGCGCGCGCGCGCATGTGTGTGTGTGTGGTGTGATTGCGTGCGTGCGTTCGTATGGTTTGTGTGTGTTTGTGTGTGTGCTTGTGTGTGTGCATGTGTGTGTGTGTGTGTGTGTGTTTGTGCGTGTGCAAGCGCGTGCTTGTGTGCTTCCCCACGTATGCATGTTTATGTGTGTATGTGTGTGTGTCTGTGTGCCTGTGTAATTCTGTATTCCTGGGTGCGTGTGTGAGTGAGACTGCACTGCGTTTGTCTTATAATACACGTATGTTGTGTCTTCTTTCAAATTACTATGTCAAATATACTG
>JAGGCT020001305.1:0-25000 GCA_017654935.2 Phymorhynchus buccinoides
AGGACTGAGTGAAGAGGATGGCTGTCATGGCGCAGGATCTTGTTCACCTTCCTCAGGCAGCGGAGTCACATTCCGCCAGGACTGAGTGAAGAGGATGGCTGTCGTGGCGCAGGATCTTGTTCACCTTCCTCAGGCAGCACTTCTCGTAGCTGGTGGAGGCTGGAGTCATGTCCGTCTTCGTGATTCTCGAAGCAGCCTTGATGACGCGGTCTAGTTTGATGGTGTCCGCTTTCTTGGCGTTGCTATAGTAGCACACAACGCAAGGAAAACGGACACCATCAAACTAGACCGTGTTAGTTTACTACTTAAGATCACACCTAAGAATTTGATACTTTTAACATAGTTTAAAACAATGCCATCCACGGTGAAAATTGGAAGTTTATCAGGATCATAACCAGAGTTAAAAAGCATCATATTAGGGTTTTTTCTGGCGAAAGAGAAAGCCCGTTTTCATGTAAGAAGTTATTGATTTTTATTAAGTTCGTGTTAGTATATCGTGTGTGTGTGTGTGCGTGTGCGTGTGCGTGCGTGTGTGCGTGTGCGTGCGCGCGCGTGCGTGTGCATGTCTTATACATTGTTGGTTGGTTGAATGGAGGTTTTACGTCCTCATGGCGGAAAGCCCTTAGGGACAAATTGTTCTGGTGTGTTGTCGATACATTCCCATTCAGCCCCTCTTCTACTTTCGTTTTTCTCTGTATGACCTCGACCTCTTCACTTGAGATCTCGGGGGTCATTTTCGACACGATAAATTAATAAAAAGTATTTGATTTTGTGTTCTTAACATTGTCAACGTATTTGTTTACGAAGAATAACCACGCTAAAGTCTAAAAAAGAAAGACAGGAGACTTTGAATGTGAAGATCTTAATAATCTAAATAGCCGGACGAGACTATCGCGGTCCCGTGTTCTCGGCTTGCCCTTTCGTATCCTCTGACTGCCATTTTGGGTTTGCTTGGGCAGGGAGAAAGATAGAAAATGCTGACTGCAAGATTAGCTTCGTCTTTGGTGAGACAGTTGCCAAGAGCAGCTCCTCAGGTAAAAGTCTCATTTGCATTTTAGACGTGTGTTTCTGGGGCATACTTGTGTATTTTATTCTGATTGTTGGAATCGACAGGCCTAGCAGTCGCCGGGTTTCCAACGTGCTGTCTGCTGTGCTGTCCTCTGCTGTCGCTGTAGATCGTCCGAGGCCAAAATCATTACGATGGAAATATTTTATGTTTTTGTAATGCTGGATACCACATTCACGAAGTATTTGGTTTATTTTCTGCATTTGCATGATCATGAGAAACGTTTTACTGTGTAGGAAGTTCAGATGTTAATTTGTATACCTTGGCGACAATGATTGACCTTGGCTTGGCAAGTTCGGACATCGTATGAAGATTTGGCAGACCAAGTGTAGTTCAGTTACACCCCCCCCCCCCCCCCTCCTCCACCTCCCCCCCCCCCCCCCCCCTCACTCTATGTAATTTGTATGTCGTGGCATGTCTGTCACTCTGTGCAAAGGTCTTCATAAATTGCATGTCATTGATGATTAATTTAAGTAAAATACTTCTTCTTCCATTTACTAAGTATCCATGGCAAAGGTAAAGAATAGCCCCCCCCCCCCCCCCCCCCCCTGCATTTCTCGGTTAATTCCATTTTTCCGTTTTTGCCTTTCTTACCAAACATAAAGCTGTATTTTATTAACCTTTTCAGCTAATTATCTTTTTGGAATACTAACCCTACCCCCCCCTATAAGACGGAAAAACACAATGAACCATGACTGACAATTGCCGCGGTGTACTGCAGTACAGGGGGGGGGGGGGGGGGGGGGGGGGGGGGGGGGGGGGGGTGTCCTATTAGATAATGGCCTTTATCATGACTGCAATTAATTATTGAACAAAGATAATTAGCTGAAAATGTTCATAAAATACAGCTTCATCTTTGGTAAGAAAGGCAAAAACGGAAAAATGGAATTAACCGAGAAATGTAGGGGTGGTGGCACATCTTGACCTATGCCGTATCAACAATTTGATTTTTTGATACTGTTTGGTCGAGGTCCGAAGGTCGCACACAGAACAAAAACAACCCTAGTCTACTGTGAGTGTGACCCAGCCAGCCAAGACCCGTTCAGCGGAAGCTCGGCATGATGCTGAATCGGCAGGAACTGGAACCCCTAAGCTAATTTTTGTTTTTGAAAGAGGGTATTTACAATGGTTAGACAGTAGACTGGAACGAGCTGAGTGTAGCGGCAGACACCGCCTCCTCTGGCAACTTGTTCCAGTCTTTGATCATCCAAGGGAAAAAAGCATCTTCGGTAAAGGTAAAGATGTGCCACCCCCCTGCATTTCTCGGTTAATTGTATTTTTCCGTTTTTGCCTTTCTTACCATATATAAAGCTGTATTTTAGGAACATTTGTAGCTAATAACCTTTTTGGAATACTAACCCTAGCCCTAGCCCTAAACCTGACCGTACCCCCCACTATGTACTGCAGTACACCACGATTTGTCACAGTTGTGGTTCGTTGCGTGTTTCCGTCTTATAGGTTAGGGATAGGGTTAGTATTCCAAAAAGGTTATTAGCTAAAAAAATTCCTGAAATACAGCTTTATGTATGGTAAGAAAGGCAAAAACGGAAAAATGCAATTAACCGAAAAATGTAGGGGGGGGTGGCACATCTTGACCTTTACCGCATCTTCTGTAGTCCGTTCAGCACTGGATGGTGGACAGTTGTTTGGTGTGTCCTCTTCTTTGACGGCTTGGTGCTGGGCTCAGTCTGGCATTGTCGACTGGGACAATACCGTTCATGATCTTATACAGCATTGTGAGCCTAGCCTTCTTCCTGCTGTGCTCGAGTGTGGGCCACCCTAACTCCTCAAGCATATCAGACACATTAGAGGTGTTGTGGTAGCGGTTGAGAACGAAGCGAGCCACCCTTCTCTGTATTGCTTCGATTTTCTCCACATTCATCCGGGTGTAGGGGTCCCAAACGGAACTGGTGTATTCGAGTAGAGGTCTGACCATAGAGCAGATCTTGAGGTTTCTCTGCAGGAATCCCAGCATTCATTTCTGTTTGCTTTTGATGTTATGTTCTCTATGTGTGTACCCCAACAGATCTTTCTGGATGTTGACTCCCAGGTATTTGACATGTTACTGTGTCCAGGGTGTGGCCATGCAGATGGTAGCTATGGACTAGTGGTGATCTGCTCCTGGACACGGGCAGGACAGTGCATGTTTTTGGGTGGAACTCCATGTCCCAACTTCTTTCCCAGTCTGCCAGGTGATGGAGATCCTGCTGCAGCTGGTTTTGGTCCTGCTGGGAGGCGATAGTTCGATAAAGGGCAGTGTCGTCTGCAAAAAGATGTGTTGGAGAGCTCACTTTCTCACGTTGATATACATTATTACATGAGGAAAAGACAGGGTCCAAGCACCGATCCTTGGGGGATGCCGGATTTCACGCTAGCGTATTCAGATCGGGCTCCCTCAGTTACAACTGCCTGGCGTCTGTCTGTGAGGAAGCTCTGAATCTAGCGGTTGACTTCACCCCTGATGCCGAAGTTGTGGAACTTGTGCAGGAGGAGGCTGTGGTTAATCCATGACAAGGATGTCAGTTTGCCTGCCATCCTCCAGGCTGTTAATTTAAGTAGTACATATTTGTGTGTAACTGATATGTATAGTGAGTGTGTGTGTTAAGAATTTTAACCGCAAACACTCAAGCAAAAGAACTAAGCTTACTTCAGAGCTTTCGGGGGCATCTCTCTCCTTTCATCGGCGCCGTCTGCTGGGAGGCCACTGGTGGTTCAGTGCACACAATCCTGAGTACAGCTCAAGGTTGCACCCACGGCGCATGACTGAACCAAGGAAGAAGATATGCCGAGGGCAGGATATGTCTCCCACGGTCCCAGTTCAGCGTGGGCTTGGCGGCCGCAATGTGGATGGCCTTCTTCACCCCTCTCTGGAACCATTTGCTGTCTCGGTCCAGCACAGTGATGTTGTCGGGAGAAAATTGGTGGTCATAGTTGGCCATGTGGGACGTAATTATAATGGTAATTGTTGAAGACTCCCGTTTGTGCTATGCAAATCTCTTTCTGAGGCTTTTTTCTGTCTCTGATATACACCCCATCGTCACAGTTCTCGCAATCAATGCGGTAGATGACCCCCGACTGATCGAGCTGGTCGGTTTTGTCCTTGGGGGCAACAAGCTTGCTGCGGATGGAATTGCGTGGCTTGCTGTGGACAAAGACCCCGCACTTCTAAAGTGTTTTTGCTCATTGACCAGTTGGTGCTGGATAATTTCTGCTTCATGTATTTGACACTAGGATTCACCTGCTGTGGTTGGAGCTTAATTTTTCCTTTTTTTGAAACCTTGCTGTTTGCAGACTTCTTAGACGTTGTCCAATCTCAGAACAGGGATCGACTCATCTGCCACGATCATGGGTCTTGTGAAACTGAAAGGATGTGGGTTAACTGAAGCAATTTGATCAGTGAACAGCAGTCTGCATTGTGCATCAGTAAAATACCAGTAAACTAGCATCGTAATGTTGCTTAGCTTTAGAATAATGGGATTCAAACTTTTTTCTTTTTTTTCAAGCACATCATTTTTTAAATTTGTTGTTGAAGATACAGTTCAAACAGATAATTTAGTTTGGTATGAACTATGATTCTATTTTTTATTTGTAATCTTAGATCTGAAGACATATTTTCTGTTTACAGATATGCAAAAATGCATTTGGAGCAGGATTTGTTGCAGTTAGAAATATCCAGACGTCACAGCAGTCATATGCTGCAGCCGGTTTGTACAATGTTTATGTTATATTAAAATAGAGTATCTCTGCATTGTTCAGAACTGATATAACAGACTGGAGTCATGTTTTCATGTTGTGACCTTCAATCAGTCCTACCTGGTTGACTTTAAAGACCCCGTGACGCGCCACGGTTACGTCCCTTGTTTTTTTCTGGGTCGCTGTAACCCGCATTCAAATTTCCCCATATTCAAATTGAGGCTGCTCTTTAAACTGACTTGTGGCTTTCAATTTGGGGTACTTTATATGGGAGTCTGACTTGGTCAAAACAAGATTTCTTTCCAGTTATAAGAGGGAAAACACGTGAATCCCGTGATTATGACACGTGATCGGGTGGATCTTTAAAAAAAAGTGTTCTAGCTTTTCTCATTTATTGTTTCAATTACCTGTTACTTGTTTGACCTAAAGAATGAAAACATGAGTTGTAGATTATGACTTAAAGAGTGAAAACATGAGAATGATGTAGATTATAAAAATATAGTCATTTTCTTTTCATGTTTTAGTTTTTAACATTCATTTAATAGTTTTATGTTGTCAAATCATGCAAAATATTATTATTAAACTGTAATCAAGATAATATTGTTAGGATCAGTGCCTGTGCTGTCACAAGCTGCACTCACATACAGAATAACTAATAATAAAGTGTAAATTATAGACATTCATAGGTAACTTGAAAATTTTTAAGTAATAAAAGGAACAAGATGATATCAAACTTGCTATAATAATACAGTCGAACCTCCCTTATAAGACCTTAAAAAATCATCCAAAATGAAGTCTTATAAGGGAGGTAATTGAATACTTACAAAGAAAGGCAATGTCTCAGAGAAGTAGGTCTTATGTGGGAGGGAGTCTTATAATGGGAGGTCTTATAGGGGAGGTTCCACTGTAATCAATTTGATCGTGAATGGCATAGTTTAGAAGTTACAAGCTGAAATGAATGTTCCTTTGATATTTAAAAGATAGGTTTTATGATGTGAAAGTGAGATGCCTGCGCGCTTGTTGTGTGCAGCGGGGGGTGCGGAGGTGTCCTCCATCCTGGAGGACCGCATCCTGGGCCAGGCCCCCCAGGCCAACCTGGAGGAGACCGGGCGCGTGCTGTCCATCGGTGACGGTATTGCCCGTGTCTACGGCCTCAAGAACATCCAGGCAGAGGAGATGGTTGAGTTCTCCAGCGGCCTCAAGGTAAGGGACCTGTTTGGCTGGAGTTGTGGTCCTTAGCCTTTGACACTAGGTGGCGTTCCGTTTGAAGCAATTTTGTGCCATTTTGTGGAAAGAGATAGGGTTAGGATCAGCCTAGGGTTGTTTTTTTAAAAAAACTGAAAGAAGCAGACTTCGAGATCGATTGTTGTAAGCATGAGGATGTCTGAAGCCAGTGTTTGTTGAACGAACAGCATCTTTAACTCAGTTTAAGCAGATTAATGAGAGGGAGAGCATATGCACACTGCCTCTTTAAACATATTACTGAGAGAGAGTGTGTGTGTGTGTGCATGCTTGATTGATTCAAAAACCTGTTTGCCTTTGCAGGGTATGGCTCTGAACTTGGAGCCTGACAACGTGGGTGTGGTGGTGTTTGGTAACGACAAGCTGATCAAGGAGGGCGACATCGTGAAGAGGACAGGGGCCATCGTGGACGTCCCCGTGGGCAGGGAGTTGCTGGGCCGTGTGGTGGACGCCCTGGGAAACCCCATTGACGGCAAGGTCAGGCCTTGCATCGCACTTTTTTACTCTGCCAGAGTCTGGGTTCTGCTAGTCCAGTTAGAAAAATGACAGGGCAAATTGTCCTGAAATAAGAAAATAACTTTGGACAGAATGTGCTGGCTCTCGCTGACATGCATAAGATTAAATCTTCCAGTGTCAATTTTGAATATTTGTTCTGCCATTTGCTGTTAGGACTATGTCCAGTGGGCCTCGGGACATGACTTGGTTGCTGGAGAATGAATAAACCACTTTTAAACCGCTGTGTCAGACTATTAAAGCGCTTTGGGCTCATCTGAGGTAAAGCGCTATATAAATGTACAATTATTATATTATTATTAGTAGTATTACAATTTAGTTGAAAGAAAAGCAGTTGTGAGTTTCACTTAATTTCAACTTTTTACTAACTATTGAAGAAAAGAAGAGTTTCGGTGTTCCGTAAAATGTTAGTCAAATTTGATTCACAACTTGTTTTGCTCGACCAGATTTGACAGTCTGTGGGCAAAACAGCTCTGTGGTGTATCGAGCAAGCATTAAGAAAAAAAAGTTGCTGTTGTTTTACGATGCGTAATTTGTGTAATATTTGGCAAGGTATTTGCCTGAGTAATTTGCTCACCCATTCAGCAGTCCTGTGAAAGATTTCTGCAAACTGCTTCAGGGTCCAGTGGGCACCGCAGACAGGCAGCGTGTGGGTATAAAGGCCCCCGGCATCATCCCGCGCACCTCGGTGAAGGAGCCCATGCAGACGGGCATCAAGGCTGTGGACAGTCTGGTGCCCATCGGTCGCGGCCAGCGTGAGCTGATCATCGGCGACAGGCAGACTGGGTGGGTGTCTGTCTGTTTGTCCTTGGCTGTGTGTTCTTTGGGGCTTGTCAGTACCCAGGCATGTTAATCGTCCGCAGATTTCGGCGAAAAACAAAATTCGGCACAAAAAAACACACCCAAAAATCGCGGTTGACGAAATTGTGCCTTTCAGTTAGCATGAGGCTCGTTCGCGCCAAGCGTTTCGCTCTGCAGGAATTAGCTCCCAGCGAGGACTAGGTACTTCCGCACATGCCTATTCATCATACTTGGCACTGTTTTTCCGGTAAATCTTTGAAAGCTTGAAAACATTAAAGTTTTCTAGAAAAAATAACGAAAGTGAACAAAATGTCGATGCGCATGGACATTGTTCTGCAAACTTCTTGTACAGAGGAGATCGCGATGCAGGAGCTTTAGCTCTTCCGTGACGGGAGCCTTCAAATGAAGGCCCAGCCGAGCAACACCCACTGCCTGGAGCCTTCAGTCATAGGTTGCACAGTCTAAGGTACAAAACTCCCTTCTGTGACGGGAGCCTTCAAATGAAGGCCTAGCCGAGCAACACCCACTGCCTGGAGCCTTCAGTCATAGGTTGCACGGTCTAAGGTACAAAACTCCCTATTATTCCTGTTAGTATTCTTTTTTTAAAAAGTTGTTGGCTGAACCTGTGAAATGTAGACTAGGAGCTTCACTTACAATACAGGAATGTTTATGGCGTACATGTTTCCTGTAGGCAAGTATTCGTGTGTAATTAACATTACAAGCACAATTAGCACACACCGTTGACAGGATTGAAATC
This sequence comes from Phymorhynchus buccinoides, assembly GCA_017654935.2. Taxonomy (NCBI): domain Eukaryota; kingdom Metazoa; phylum Mollusca; class Gastropoda; order Neogastropoda; family Raphitomidae; genus Phymorhynchus; species Phymorhynchus buccinoides. The sequence continues at coordinate 8,073 of JAGGCT020001305.1, forward strand.
GCCAACGTTTTCTGTTGTGCATTCTTGTTGGCTTGGGATGATATGGCTGATTAAAACCAAAGAAAGCTAATGGCAAGATTGTAAAAGAGTCTTTATTGACACATCTCTCGCAGCCTCTAAATAAATTCTGCTTTGAACTCTTTGGCAATTCATACAGGGCAACTGTCAATCCAACATTGCTTGTTCAGAAGTTGAATTAGGCTTAGGTGGCACACTACCTTATCGTAGGGCATTTTTTACCTTATAGTAGGGCATTTTTTTCGATAAGGTAGTGTGCTACCTTAGTGGTATGTATCATGTCTGTTATTCTTGGTTCCTAGGACGAAATGGTTTGTGTTTTTAGGAAAAGAGGGGTGGGGGACAGTTTGTTGTTATTAGATCATCAGTCCTGACGGTATTAGGTATTTTATAGTCACAGAGGCGTCTGTGAAATTCGGGTTGCTCTCACCTGGAGAGCGCATTGCAGCCAGAGGCACGTCGCCCCATTTTTTTAAATTTGGCATGCGATTTTTGTGTGAGGAAGGAAAAGGGGCGGGGGGGTAAATTTTGACCAATTTTTTCGTTGCTACTGGGTTTAACATGTGGTAGTTTGATGCGTTTCCAGTAAGACTGCTGTGGCCGTGGACACGATCATCAACCAGAGGCGGTTCAACGAAGGCTCCAACGAGAAGCAGAAGCTGTACTGCATCTACGTGGCCATTGGACAGAAGAGGTCCACTGTGGCCCAGCTGGTGAAACGTCTCACTGATGCAGGTGAACATTTCAGTTTTGCTTTGCTTTTTTAACTCAGTCGTTCCAGGCTTATATGTCCTGAATTAATAGATAGCTGTCAATGTGATGCATTTGCTTCAAGGGAAGTAAATCTGTATGCACACCATACTTTGGTCACTTATTAACTCGCTTCGCTCCCTTAGACCACAATTTTGCCTCTGACTTTGCTTTTGTAGTGGTTTGTTGTGGGGAAACCAATTGGTGTAGAGGTTTTTCTATATAAAGGGGGGGGGGCGTTGTCCCTTTTCCTTGTTTTTTAAAATTGTCAGGTTTAACCCTTGCGTGTGTGTGTTTAATTAACACCTTGCTTTTAGTTTTTGCTTTCAAGTTTTGATTTTTTTTTTTTAATAGGATGTGTGGACTGTATTCAGTTTCCTCTCTATTTAAATTTAAATGCTCTGGTATAACAGTGATTGACAATAACCGCTTTTTTTTTTTTTCAAACCTTGATGAGAAATAGTTTTAATTCGGCAGACAAAATTAGAGCTCATGACAGAATCAAGTCAAGTACACTTTGTCTCATCAGATAAATTAATTTCAGGTGCAATATTAAATCATTTAAAAATAATCACAGAAAGCATGATAACATTAATACACATGAGATTAAATTAAATTAAATATGCATGTGTGTGTGTACGTGCGTGCCTGCATGTATGGGGGGGGGGGGGGGTATGTATGTGTATGCCTATTTGCATGTGTGAGCGATTATTTGTTTTTGTTGAATTTCTCGTTTTAATTTGTTGTTGTTAAGCGCATAGAGCTCCACAGTTGGTGGAGGAGTGCGCTATATAAATGATTCACTATTATTATTATTATTGTTACGTGATTTGTTCCCCAGATGCGATGAAGTACACGATCGTGGTGAGCGCCACAGCCTCTGACGCTGCCCCCCTGCAGTACCTGGCCCCCTACTCCGGCTGTGCCATGGGGGAGTTCTTCAGGGACAACGGCATGCACGCCCTCATCATCTACGACGACTTGTCCAAGCAGGTCAGCTTGGTTTCTTCTTCGTTCGCTCGGACAGTTTCCTGTCATATGAGCGTAGATGCGTCATGCTGCCGTTATGCGCCTAACTAAGAAATAATTAGGCCCAGCATGTCCGACTTCGGCTGAAGAAATCTTTGTAAGAATTTGTATAGAAAAAAAGGCAGGAGAATGGACCAGTGAGATGGAAAGATAGCAGATGACAGTAAGCAAAGGGAAAAGGCAAGAGTCAAACTCAAAGAGAATGACAGAATTAGAGGAAGTTACAAGCACAGAACTTCCAGAAGGTGGGGGAACTATTTGTACAAAAGACCCCCGGTATCCCCAGGGGGGGAGCTTGGTTTGTTTTATTCTCTGTGTGAAAAGCTGGTCATGTATGATACAGATTGAACGCAGCGGTGAGAACGTGTACACGAAACATAGCGAGAGAGAGAGAGAGAGAGAGACGAGCTGTTTGGGCTGTAGCGTTATTCTTATCAATGTAGTGTATTATCACATGGATGCTCCTGCTTTCAGGATGTCCTGAAGTTCAGGATTTTTCTATTGCCTGGAGCCGGCGTCGCCGGATTATGAGAATTTGATATGCATTTTGCTGGTTATAGAGGTCATGAAGTGTTACAGTGGTACCCCTCTAATAAGACGCTTGCAAATGCGACTTCTCCTCACATACGACTGATTTTTTTTTTCCCGAACACATTCCACTATATATATCCAATGCCGCAAATACGACTTTTTCTGAGTTCCAACTTACGACCCGATTTCATGGGTTGAGATGCGACCACAATCTTATCTTTTTGCAGTCAAGTTCGTGCAAATTGATATCTCGATGAAAAACAGACGAACTCGTGATCGAAAGTCATGGCAACGGGTCCGATGGCAACTTCGATGGCCCATGTTGCACTCACACACAAACTACACATAACAGTACAGACCTAATCTTCGCCATAACGGACCTACTAAATACTGGATTATGCACAACGACACAACACAACACAAAACATGACAAAGTAACGCTCTGGCAGTTCATTTTTAGTTACAGTTTGCACACACAGAACTTTTACCGCGCATACAACTCGGCTGACAAAATGGCGCCGCATACACCGCAGATACGAAATCACGGCAAACGTTAATGCGCCAGCTGCTTTCATTTATCGGATTTTGTGAGTTGTGTGCATTCAGCGAGAGTTGTAGTGCACACACTAACGCCGATTTATCAGTCTGTTGTTGGCTGCGACGCGCTCTCCAGGTGGGAGCAACCCGAATTTCACAGACGCCTCTGTGACTATAAAGTACCTAATACCTAGCGATACCTAATTTGTGCGTGGTGTGTCCAGGCGGTGGCCTACCGCCAGATGTCCCTGCTGCTGCGCCGGCCCCCGGGGCGCGAGGCCTACCCCGGCGATGTGTTCTACCTGCACTCCCGCCTGCTGGAGCGCGCGGCCAAGATGAACGACGACAACGGCGGGGGCTCCCTCACTGCCCTGCCCGTCATCGAGACCCAGGCCGGCGACGTGTCCGCCTACATCCCCACCAACGTGATCTCCATCACCGACGGACAGATCTTCCTGGAGACGGAGCTCTTCTACAAGGGCATCCGGCCCGCCATCAACGTGGGGCTGTCTGTCAGCAGGGTGGGGTCTGCCGCCCAGACCAGAGCCATGAAGCAGGTCAGGGGAGCTGTGTGATGTGGGTTGTTTTTGTGTGCTGTGTAAGTGTAAAGTTGCACAGCAAAATCAACTTTTTGAAGTTTACATTTACATGCACACATACGACTCTCTCTCTCTACCACAACATACATGCATATGTTGACAAACAACTGGACAGAAAGGGCACAGATGTTGTTTTCGTACCCTCGCTTAACCCTTTCACCGCCAAAGTCGCATTTTAGCACCACAGTGATTTAACACCTATGTTACTAAAAAGGCATCACATAGGGGTCTATTATCCAAAGACCCTATTGTCTTGAAGTTTTTGAAAGTAAGGATGGACCTTATTGTATGTCACAGAAGAGTCCCGAATACTGCAGATGGATTTTGTTCTCTAACCAGGTAAATGTAATGGGAATTTTGGGGCTGAAATATGGCTGGCGGTGAAAGGGTTAAAGACTCCAGGGATCATCCCAACAGCGGAAGCACTTGAACACTATCATACAAGTGCATCGATGAGAGCATTACGTGTGTGACCATTTTTTAATTACTCCACCATGTGGGCAGTCACTCTCCGACTTCGGGGGAAGGGCACAGATGAGATTTAAACAAGTGACACGAAAGGGGTAGGTTTTGAGCGAGGTCTTAAATGTTGAGTTTGAATGTCGTAGAGAAGAGGGCAGAGAATTCCATAGAGATGGTGCCTGAAAGAAGCAGTTATGAGGCGGAAAGAGGGAACTTGAAGCAGGCGAGTATCAGAAGATGAGCGCAGTTGGAGAGTTGGAACATAGAATTAAAAAATTTCAGATACTCTGGAGTCTGAACATTCAAATTTGAAGATGATCATGGTGAAGTCAGTACGGATATTGCCCACTGCAACAATGAAGTCCTGAATGAAGCTGTTGCTGATGGTGTGCTGTGGTTGTGCTGTCAGGTGGCTGGCTCCATGAAGCTGGAGTTGGCCCAGTACCGTGAAGTGGCTGCCTGAATGAAACTTGCTGATGGTGTAGTGTGGTTATGCTGTCAGGTGGCTGGCTCCATGAAGCTGGAGTTGGCCCAGTACCGTGAAGTGGCTGCCTGAATGAAACTTGCTGATGGTGTCAGGTGTGGTGGAGTTGCTGTCAGTGGCTGCCTGGAAACTTGCTGATGGTGGCTGGAGTTGGCCCAGTACCGTGAAGTGGCTGCCTGAATGAAACTGTTGCTGATGGTGTAGTTTGGTTGTGCTGTCAGGTGGCTGGCTCCATGAAGCTGGAGTTGGCCCAGTACCGTGAAGTGGCTGCCTGAATGAAACTTGCTGATGGTGTATTGTGGTTGTGCTGTCAGGTGGCTGGAGTTGGCCCAGTACCATGAGGTGGCCGCCTGAATGAAGCTGTTGCTGATGGTGTAGTGTGGTTATGCTGTCAGGTGGCTGGCTCCATGAAGCTGGAGTTGGCCCAGTACCGTGAAGTGGCTGCCTGAATGAAACTTGCTGATGGTGTATTGTGGTTGTGCTGTCAGGTGGCTGGAGTTGGCCCAGTACCATGAGGTGGCCGCCTGAATGAAGCTCAGTGTTGATTCTAGGATTTTTCAAAAGGGAGCCCAAGGGCTCCCTAGATTGGAAAAAGAGAGCCCCTAGACTCCCCTAGCTAACAAAAAAGGGGGGCATATTAACTAAATTGTATGTGCACACTAAAACGTTTAAAAATGCTAGTATTGCTTTTCTTTTAAAATGTATGAAACTGGTTCAACCTTACAAACTTACTTGGCCTTGCAAACTTTCTAGCTGCATATAGATTATAAATGAGAGTTGACCTGGAAGTTGGGGGGGGGGGGGGGAGAGAGAAAGAGACTAGAATGAGTATATGGTGGGACAAGGACCAAAAAATAGACATGAAAAAACAGTAATTTTAAACTAAAACACAATGAATGAGAAAAAAGTGAGTGAGAGAGGGAGGAAGAAGGGTGAGAACTTTTAAACAGAGAGAACCTGTGTTACAGTGTCTGTGTGTGAGAGAGAGAGAGAGAGCGAGCGAGCATGCGTGCGCGCGCGCGCGCATTGTGCTCAGGCTGAAGTTCTCACTTCACTACTGCCGCGTTCAAATACCGCACTCAAGATTCTTCGAGTTCGAGTTGTGACTTTCGCCGATTCAGTGATCGCGTCAAAGCTCTCATCGTGGATGTTATCGCCTTCGCCCTCTTCCTTGAAACACAACCAAGCCTTTGGAAAGACTGTTTTTCGCGTCTTTCCAGTTCGTTGGGCAAGGCAGTTTCAAGAAGTTCCAATCCGGTTCTGGTTGACAGTAATCATTACCGAGTAATGACACATCTGTTGGCATCGCGAGTTCTGTTTCACTTCCTGACCCATTGAGTGTATTCTTAGTTGTACACATATCCTTCGTTGATAGGCCACGAAACCACGAAATTAAACAAGTTTGCTTTGATTGCTTTGCTCACTGCGCCTTAGAGGCGCTACAACAGAACGAGAATCGCTGGCTGTAGCATTGAACTCGATAGTGTGCCCCAAAACAAAAATGGCGGACTGAAAATATGTGCTCCTGAGTGAAAATTTGTGTGATTGGACAAAGCCAGAGTCATCGGCCAATCAGAAACGAGGACAGAAGGATGCTCGGTTTCACTCAGTCTTGAGAAGGATATACACACAGCAGCCGCGACTACGCACTCGCTAAGTAAAAGTGCGTTCGTTTTTATTTTTGTGCGTGAGTTGGGCCGCACTGTTCGCGATTTTATGCGTCCTAGGGTCAAAAAATGCGGGAATCCCGCAAGACCGCGCTCTAGAATCAACACTGAAGCTGTTGCTGATGGTGTAGTGTGGTTGTGCTGTCAGGTGGCTGGCTCCATGAAGCTGGAGTTGGCCCAGTACCGTGAAGTGGCTGCCTGAATGAAACTTGCTGATGGTGTATTGTGGTTGTGCTGTCAGGTGGCTGGAGTTGGCCCAGTACCGTGAAGTGGCTGCCTGAATGAAACTTGCTGATGGTGTAGTTTGGTTGTGCTGTCAGGTGGCTGGCTCCATGAAGCTGGAGTTGGCCCAGTACCGTGAAGTGGCTGCCTGAATGAAACTTGCTGATGGTGTAGTGTGGTTGTGCTGTCAGGTGGCTGGCTCCATGAAGCTGGAGTTGGCCCAGTACCGTGAAGTGGCTGCCTGAATGAAACTTGCTGATGGTGTAGTGTGGTTATGCTGTCAGGTGGCTGGCTCCATGAAGCTGGAGTTGGCCCAGTACCGTGAGGTGGCTGCCTGAATGAAACTTGCTGATGGTGTATTGTGGTTGTGCTGTCAGGTGGCTGGAGTTGGCCCAGTACCGTGAAGTGGCTGCCTGAATGAAACTTGCTGATGGTGTAGTGTGGTTGTGCTGTCAGGTGGCTGGCTCCATGAAGCTGGAGTTGGCCCAGTACCGTGAAGTGGCTGCCTGAATGAAACTTGCTGATGGTGTAGTTTGGTTGTGCTGTCAGGTGGCTGGCTCCATGAAGCTGGAGTTGGCCCAGTACCGTGAGGTGGCCGCTTTCGCCCAGTTCGGCTCTGACCTGGACCAGGCCACACAGAACCTGCTGAACCGCGGTGTGCGTCTCACAGAGCTCCTCAAGCAGGGACAGTACGGTAAGTTCTCTCCACCCCATGGCCATTCATCATGGGTGCTACTCTTTCATTTTTATACTGATTTCAATATTTTAAATTTTACCAGAAACTGAACTTGTTTTTTTAATTCATCCAAAAATAATTTTTAAAAATGACCGTTGTGGCGTTTTGAACTTAGTTGTTTTTATCTTGGAAGTTTACAAAGGCAATGTAATAATTTTACAAGGCTTATCAAACTCAAACTGTCTCTCATTTTAACTGTCTGTCTCGTTATCTCTCTCTCTTAACTTGCCCCCCTGAATCGTCCGACGGGATGCTTCCCCTGTACCCTACCGGGGTCATGGGTCCCTGGACCCCTGCCTTTCTTTTTTTTTTCATTTCGGGGAGTTGCACCCATGATTCATTTATTCAGTTATTACATACACAGGATTCTTAACATTGGGGGAGGTGGACTGCATCAAATGCATATATCGTGAAATCAGGTGATGACAGATTCTGTTCACTCTTGACTTCAGGCGATTTACAGGGTTATCTTGTGTTTGCGCATTTGGGGCTTTTTCCATTGCATTTTAATAAATCTAATATGGATTTCGTATATATTCATTTTCTCATATGTGACCCAGCACCAAAAAAGGGATATTAAGTATCAAAATGACCATTCTGAGAAAATTCTACAGTTGGAAACTTCAAACAGTTTTCAAATAATATAAGAACCATTCTTGTAACTTTTTCCGTTTAAGAGTTATGAGCATTTAAAAAGTTGGTAGGGTGACTGTCGGCCATTTTGATAAATCACTGTCTAAAGTTTAGCCTAGCTGAAGAAAATGCATCAACCTACTCGTTTTAAAGCACTTTTTTGAGTATTTAGAGACCATAACAAAGATTTTCCTTTATAAATATGAACGATGAGATGTTAGAGAGCATGAAAATACCCATAACTCAAAATTGATTTAAAGAAATGAGATTTTTGACTTTGCAAGTCTGTTGTGAGAAATTAACCTTACAACTTAATGTCCCTTTTGTGGTGCTGGGTCACATATATATGTGCATGTCCAGGTTTTTCCATTGCTTTTTCATAAGTGTAGCGAGGATTCCTTGCATTACATTTATACCAAGTGATTTCTTTCTTCCTTGCGCTGTGTTCCCAGTGCCCATGGCTATCGAGGAGCAGGTGTCGGTCATCTACGCCGGCGTGCGCGGACACCTGGACAAGTTGGACCCCAGCAAGATCGTGGCCTTCGAGGCGGAGTTCGTGAAGCACCTGAGGTCCTCCCAGCAGGACATGCTGAAGACCATCGCCACCGAGGGCCAACTCAGCGAGGCCACCGACGAGAAACTGAAGCAGGTGGTCATCTCCTTCCTGGCGGGGTTCAACGCGTAACAACCTTGGAGCACGTAGCTTGAGCAAAGCCGGTTATATTAGTGGGGATACAGAGAAGTTTTTATGACATTATGGAGTTCTTTCATAAGCATCTGTAGTTTGGACCATCTTTTTTTGTTTGGTGTTAACAGATTGGCGTGTTTGAAAGTTTGATGAAAAGAGAGGGGTGAATTGGGTGGTCAAGTCTGATTCGCTGTTCTACTTTAATTGAATGCATGTGGATAACATGTTTTTGTTTGTACAATGGGGTTCTATTTCTACAAGTTGTAGAACCATTTTAGCGAATAAAATGTGTCTGCACTGTACGATTTGAGTTTCATGTGTTCTGTTACGGAAGCAAGCTGTTGTGAAAAATCCATGCACATGCATGCTTTATTAAGTTTGTAACGGGTTTTTTATTCAGAAGATAGTCTTTTGAATCAAACATGTAAAATAATTTGAATAAGCTTAACAGTGTCACAATCTAAGGATTGAAATGTGTTTTGGCCATTGCATCATGATGTATTTTCATCAGAACTGCTTTATATATATATTTTTTTTTTTAAATCTCAGTAAACATCTAAGATATTCTAAAAGGGTAAGATGGATTACTTAAGAGCTCGGCGAACCGGGCTGATAGAGTTATCGTTAGTGGGGACAGTACACTTTTCACAGTGGAGGCTATCCAAAAACTCAGACTGGAATTTGAACGGAGAATTCAACTGGCCTATCACCGTGTAAAATGTGTCCTGTTTAAAAGGGACATAACTAGTGTTTCTGTCCTCACTACTCAGGGAAAAGAGACCGGATGCTTATCTTCCCCTTTAGAATATCTGGTAACCTCCAATCAAATAAAAGCTAAGGTCATTAAAACAACTGCTTTGCAAGCAGCTTCCAGTGGTTAACAAACTGATTGGAACATTTTGGATGACCTTGATGTAAAATGTTTGGTAAAATGAACTTGCATGCACACACACACACACACACACACACACACACAATCAGTCAAGCACAGCCCCCCGAAAAGAAGTATGATTCCAACATTAATCTTTATTTGCTGATGTTCCACACATTAAATCAGCCAAAACTTTGTTCCACAAGGATCTGGTTGGCTTTCATGAAAACCTTTTTGTGTGCAACAGTTACATAACAAACTGATTAACACTTGTTGAAAAAATAATGGGGGGGATAAAAACCCTAGATGGAACATTTGTAAAAACACGTTGCTTTAGCGAAACATCTTTTGCTGTGACATGAAACGGATGAACACTTGATAATAAATGAACTAATGGGGAAAAAACCTAGATGAAAAATGTATTGAAATGTCATAATAATTAATATACAGACATTGTTAATTGTGATCACCTCAAGCGTGAATGATGCTGTTCAAATTCAGAGAATTTTCATCACATGATTTATAGGGTTTTCATCGTAGCAAACGTATACACCACCAACGAAAACAACATGACAATAAAGGGATAATCTTTAGTAACACTGTGCTCTAATTGTCATGTGATTATTAGGTACTTTATAATCACAGACATCTCTGTGGGCCTGGAGAGAGCGTCACAGCCACCCATTTAAAAAAACCAAAAATGTGCATATGAGGAAGGAAAGGAGGGGGGTAAATTTTGACCAAATGACAACTTTTTCGTTGCCACTGTGTGCTAAGTACATGGGCACACAGGACCTCGGTTTATCATCTCATCCGAAAGACTCCACATTCAGACCGTAAGGCCTAATGCAAAGTGAGAGGAAAAATCCCCTGTACCCAGGTTCAAACTCGGGATTACTTGACACGAGGCGTACACGTTACCACTGTGCCACTCTACACCAAACGATATCAGAGAAAGGAAATCAACAAACACTGAACAAATCTCCAACAGCAGATTATAAGTCAGCCGATTGCTACTCTCGTTGGCAATGTTGAAACTAACGTGACATAATGATGTTATATGTATTTTGTTCAAAGTGAATCACAAATCAAGATTCTGGGATGGTTTTACGCTCCAATTTGTCGTAAGAAAAATTGCATGATTTTCTTCATATCTCAACACTTACGAAGAGGCAGTAACTTATTCTTGGCAATGTCAGTGATGATAACAGCACGGTAACCAATGTACAAAAACCAAACTGTAATCAGCTTACAGCAACACGCAAGAAATGTGCTTCATTCTCTAAATTTTCCTCCGAAGTCAGAGTGTGGCTGCCCATGTGGAGGGGTAATCAAAAATGGTCACACGCGTAATGTTCTCATCCCTAGTTGGGGCATTTGTACCAGTGTTCAATTGCTTCGGCCGTCGGGATAATCCCTGGAGTCTTCAAGCCAGGGAACAACAATATTCTCAAAATTTAGTACGGTACACTTGTTCACTAGATTAGCCAACATTGTTTTTTGTGCAGAACACCTTTGTACATTAGAAACGAATCAACTGTATTGGAGATAGCAGTGCGTGTAATCATTTCTCATTCTTGATATCTTGTATTTGAAAGGAGAAAAAAACCAAGTAGAAACTTTTGTTTAGGAAATAACAAGGTTATTGCTTGGCTAAAACAAACAAAAAAATATGTTTTCCCAAAGCAAGATTTATGGATAGTCTTATATTTGTAGAAGGGAATGGTTATGACCAATCCTTTATGAGAATATTGGACCTCAAATGGGTTACTTTCTACCATGACGCTTGTCTACAAATTCATCAAAATTCATTCATGACTCGTGGAAACTGCTTTCATGCATGCTATGACAAATATTGTGATACATGTAAGTCGGCACTACCATCATATAATCGGCACTAACATCATGTAATGTGTATTTCAATTAAATAGCAAATACTTCTTCATCGTCGATCAGTTTCCTGTCATGAGAAATAGTGAGGCTCAGCATATCCTTTGTGTAGAGATCTTTGTAAGGGTGTCTAGAAGTAGAACACAAGTCTGGAGAATGGACCAGTAAGGCAGAAAGACAGTAGATGACAGTAAGCGAAGGGAACAGGCTGTGTCAAAGAGAGTGACAGATTAGAAGTCGTAAGCACAGAACTTCCAGAAGGTGAGGGAACACTTGGCACGAAAAACCTATCCCCACAGGTGGGGGCAGTAGTTCCCACTGACTTTGTTTTGCCAAGCATTTGTCTGGACAAATTATCATATGATATCACAAGGGGAAAAAACAACGCTTGGTGTATATTTGCTATCACAATGCTTTGCAAGGCAGCAAATTGAAAAATGTTGGGCCACGTTCAATTTCATGTCCATATCACATAAATGAATGAATTTACCCCCCCTCCCCAAAATGACATCTTCGATACATATGCACAAACATACCTATACATTAATTAGAAAAGGACAGGCATTTCTTGTGATGGGTGGTCAACAACTTGATGTTATAAAGTACAATGGTCTTAAGGGCTAAGATCTAATTTACAAGGTTACCCGGATCAAAGTCAACAAATAATTATAATAAATTAATGCACTTAACTAACAAGTCTATTGGTGAGGAAAATGGCAAGCGTTGTATGGTCAATGCAACAAACAAACTAATGAAAACTCGCATGCATCACTCCCTGTACAAGATATTTAACGATGGCTTGGAGTCAAAACGGACTATCTTTAGATAGTCCATTGACATACTATTGAACTTATTACGAAGACTAATGACTTGTATAACAAAAAGACTTGAAATATAAAAAGCAAAACACCCTTTTTTTTATGTGTCTGCTGTCATTGTTTGATACAAGTTATTAGTTTTTGTAATAAATCCAATAATACGTCAATGGACTATCTAAAGATAGTCCGTTTTGACTACAAGCCATCATAATTTATTATTTATTAAGGTCTGGTTAAAACTAACTGTACGTAGTATCACTCGCTGTACAACAGTTTGCAGTATGCTCAACATTGCGTATTTACAAAATCAGGAGCGCATAAATTAAACGAGAACATGTAATGGTGCAGAAGAAAATCCTAAGACACAAGTCACTCAGCATATTTTTTTAATCAAAAGCATAAAAACGGTCAACCATTAAAATGATCAGAACTGTCAGAGAATTTGCAAGTTTCAGAGGATTAACCCTTTCACCGCCAGCCATATTTCAGCCAAAAATTCTATCAACTTTACCTGGGTAGAGAACAAAATCCATCTGCAGTATTGGGGATTCTTCTGTGACATATATAAAATAAAGTCTATCCTTACTTCCCAAAACTAAGACAATAGGGTCTTTGGATAATAGACCCCAATTTGATGCCTTTTAGTGACATAGGTGTTAAATCACTGTGGTGCTAAAATAAGACTGGCAGTGAAAGGGTTAAAGTTTCCTGGCAGAGGATTTATTTCTTCTTCTGCATTCCCAGGCCATAATGGGTAATGTACGTAGTTTTCACTAGTCTCCCTGCTGCGTACAGCTGACACATTCCAATTTCGGAGGAGGATTTGTTTCTGGTATCAGTTTTTGCCGAGTGCAGAAACAAATCAAGAGTTTTCGCCGAGTGTGATCGTTACTGTCAAATGGCATTTTAATGTGATTTCTCACAGAATTATATATTGGAGCTTAATGGTGAAGAGCTATATAAATTTTCTTAAATAAATTTGGGTCGTATTGGAAATTAAGTTCAGTCTTGTTTCTCTTGTCTCTGGGTTTACTGTAACTCAGTTTTCTTTTTTCTTCTTCATCGACCGCTGTTTCCTGTCAATTATGAGCATCTAACAGATGCGTCATGCTGCCGTTATGCGCCTAGCTAAGAAATAGGCCCAGCTGGAGAAAATCATTGATATAATTTGAAAAAAGGCAGGAGAATGGACCAGTAAGGCAGAAAGATGACGGTAAGCAAGAGGAAAAGGCAGAGTCAAAATGACAGATTTGAGGAAGTTACAAGCATAGAACTTCAGAAGGTGGGAGAATTATTGGTACGAAAGACCCCCTGGTATCCCCATGGATTTTTTTCAAAGGATTGGACTTGAGACAATTCCAGGGCTGCCTACCCATACGCTTTTTGCGTATTTTGTACACTATTTTGAGGCAGAGTACGCCAATTTAAAAATTTGTACGCCCCCCCCCCCCCCCCCAAATCCAGCGTAAAGCATACAAAGACGGCCGATAACCGTGAACGCGTCATCATTCCGATTCCATTTTTATATTCACCACTTCCGACTTGCAGTCCGCCATTTTCTTTTAGGCCTAGTGGCACGCGGCACTCATTTCATCATGTCGAATCGTTCTAGCAACCCGAGTTCCATAGACCCGTTGAACATGAAACCCAAAGTGAAACTTAGAAGTCAGACTTTCCTGGCAAAATACAAAGAAACTCCAGGTATTCGACCATCTTTACTTGGAAACACGTTTGCATTTTGTTCCTACTGCAAGAAAGACCAGTATTTCGCACTCAGCTGCGCACGACATTGCAAAACATTGTTTGAAAATACATCACAAACTGTCCGCGGCTCAGGCAAAACAAGATGCTACGAGTAGCAAAATCAAATGCGTGATACATCTTGACATCAGGTGAGTGAGGAAATAAGAGTCCTGTGTCTTTTCATTGAAAACAATATGTTCCATGTTTGTGTGTTGTTGTTGTTGTTGTTGTGGTTGTTGTGGTGTGGTTGTTGTTGTTGTTGTGGTTGTTGTGGTTGTTCCATGTTTGTTGTTGTTGTTGTTGTGGTTGTTGTGGTTGTTGTGGTTGTTTGTTGTTTGTTGTTGTTGTGGTTGTTGTTGTTGTGGTTTTGTGGTTGTTGTGGTTGTTGTTTTGGTTGTTGTGGTTGTTGTGGTTGTTCCATGTTTGTTGTGTTTTGGTTGTTGTGGTTGTTGTGGTTGTTGTGGTTGTTCCATGTTTGTTGTGTTTTGGTTGTTGTGGTTGTTGTGGTTGTTCCATGTTTGTTGTTGTTTGGTTGTTGTGGTTGTTCCATGTTTGTTGTGTTTTGGTTGTTGTGGTTGTTGTGGTTGTTCCATGTTTGTTGTGTTTTGGTTGTTGTGGTTGTTTTGTGGTTGTTCCATGTTTGTTGTGTTTTGGGGGAGATCTTGTTGAAGTCCTTTAAAATTTGTCAGAGTACACAATTTTGAGAAAACTTGAAAGTACACTTTTTTTTTTAGTGGAGTACACCAGTAAGAAATTGGGGGTAGGCAGGTCTGCAATTTTGATGCCTGCTGTTTAAGGCATTTTTATTGCTATTTTTATATATTATTCTACCAATATCCAAAATATCACATAAAATTTGAAAAAAAATCATTCATTTTTTTTAAACCAAATCGACACAAACAAATAGAATTCTCTCTTCTCTGTGAGATCTCTGCTAATATTGTATATTGGTTGCCAAACTTCAAAATTAACTGACTGTACAATCAAAACCACCAAAGATATTTGAGTTCAGTTTACTAAGTACCATATTTTTCAGACTATACGGCGATGCTTTTTCCCAGATTGAGACCCCTGCGCCTCATAATAATATGATTGATGACATGGTAAAGTATAATAACAAAATCTGAGTTTTGTGTAAAAATTCCCCGTGTCTTTCATAAAAAATAGTTCCCCCACCTTCTGGAAGTTCTGTGCTTGTAACTTCCTCTAATCTGCCACTCTCTTTGACTCTGCCTTTTTCCTTTGCTTTCTGTCATCTACTATCTTTCTGACTTATTCGCCCATTCTCCTGCCTTTTGGAAAAAAAAATCTTCAAATAATTTTTCTCTTGAGCTCCTCCGAAATCAGAATGTGTTGGCTGTACACAGCAGGGAGACCAGTGAAAACTGAAAAACGGACACATATGTACCTTACCCATTATGGCCATATGGCCTGGGAATGCAGAAGAAGAAGAAGTGTAAAAATTTGGGGTGCGCGCCTTATGATAAGGTGTGCCTTGTAGTCCGAACAATACGGTACAAGTAGTTCATAGAACAATTGGCTCCATCTTAAGGAAGCAAAACCTTAATTTATGCAAGAATTCCATGATGTCTGGTTTTCTCTTCCACCATCACAAACGTCAAACGACAGATCAACAAATGTTCTATTGCTCGCTTTTCAAACCACTCCCTGATGCAGTCCAACGGTCGGTGCGTAAAACAAAAATAGCAAAAACACAAAGTCACCTTAGATAACCATTACATCGCCTTCACAGTTTGCACAAAATATTTTACTTAGTATTTATACACAGGACCAACAAATGTTCTATTGCTCGCTTTTTACCCCATTCCCTGATGCAGCTGAACAGACTATTGGTGTGTCAAATTCAAATGGTGAAAATATGAATACAAAATAACGCTTGATAAATCATATTGCCTTCACAAGTTTGCACATAGTATCTACAACAAAGAAGCCACACACATACACACACACAACATCGTTAATCTGTTGATTTCATACTTTGTCATCTCAACAATTCAACAAGCACAACCTGACTAAATAACTTAAAGAAGACATGTTACAGAGGTTTGCGCGCATTTTGTTTGTCCATTTTGTTTGTGGACTTGTTCATCAAATGTACCATTTACAAGGGTGAAAGTAGTTCAGGCATGCTCCTGAAATCAGGATTGAAAAACCTGATAGAAAGAGTTTTCAGGATTGGCCATCTTGTCATCCGGATTCACATTCTTATTTAAAGACCCCCCATGTCACGTGTCACATTCCCTCTTATGCTAGGAAGATTTCTTAAGATTTCTTACCAGCTATAAGAGGGAAAACACGTGAAAACCGTGATTTTGACACATGGCGTGGTGGGTCTTTAAGATGGCCATCCGGATTCACATTCTTAATATAAAATCAAACATTTCTGCCAAAATTGATGGCAGATTAAAACAAGATGATAGATATGGAATTCTAACACCACCCCCACCCATCCTGTATACACAGACACATATCACATTGGAGATTATTTTTAATGCGGTCATCACTTCAGGACTGGGAAGATTGAGAGAACACTGAAACGCTTCATTTCAGGATTGAGAGAATGTTTTACTTTCACAATTGAATTGACTATCCACCCACCCAGCCATCCCCTTCCATTTCTGCCTCTCACTTTCTCTCTCTTTCCTGGTCAATTCCATGTACCATCACATGTAGTGGATAGATGTTAAATTAAAGATGCACGAAAATGGAACACTTAAATGACTCCAAAGAGATTTTGGGGCAGTCCGCAGATCGAAACTGGAAGGTGTTTGGAAGCAAAACCATTAAATGCAACAATGTTTTTAGTGAATCATTTAGTGAATCATCTTCAAGAAGAGAATGTGTTTAATGTCCTCCGACAAAATACATATGGGACATGTTTACATATATAGAGAGTGGGTCCCTTTGATATAAAGTATTCACATTCTTATAAAATCCACCATTTCTGCCAACAGCAATACCTCCAGGATCGACCCGTTTTGATATAAAGTATGAGGCTCTTTCCGGGTATCGCAATACCTCCAGGATTGACCCGTTTTTATATCAAGTATGAGGCTCCTGGTATCACAATACCTCCAGGATCGACCCGTTTCAATATAAAGTATGAGGCTCTCAAGGTGTACCATTTCATCATTTTCAACCTGAACGAATCTTTCCTGGATAAAAACGTGAATAGATCAAGTTTGAAGTGAATTTTTACAGTTTACATAATGATTACATTGTGCTCCCA
>JAGGCT020001306.1:0-75000 GCA_017654935.2 Phymorhynchus buccinoides
GAAATGCCCATTATTATTATTATTATTATTACAATACGCTCCCATTCTCATACTCATAGAACTGGGAGTACACACAAAATATCAGCCCTCCCCAAGTTGCGCTTTACCTAATGGGGTGATCTCCGCAGTTCTTGGGCCTCTCCAGCACGGAGACCCACTTGTCGTCGTAGCTGTAGAGGGACAGGTCCACGTAGGGGGAGCTGGTGTACGACTGGGCCGAGATGGGCAGCTGGGACAGCACGCGTCGCGTGGCCTCCAGGTGGCCGCCGAACTTGGCGTTGACGATGGTCTGCCGGAAGTTCTCCTGGATCTGCCGGGCGAAGCTGTTGCTGGCCGAGGAGCACGCAAAGTCCACCTAGTCCCGGCAAGAAACGACGACGAAACAAGGGTTGGAAAGAAAGGTGAAGAGAAGAAGGTACCTGCCCTTAATTTTATGAAGTTCTACTAAAGCTTAAGTGGGAAACTAAACGTTACTTTCTAAATTCAGTAAACCGATTTACTTTATTTAGAAAGTAACAACGCTTAGCTTCCTTAAGTGGGAAACTAAACGTTACTTTCTAAATTCAGTAAACCGATTTACTTAATTTAGAAAATAACGTTTAGTTTCCCACTTAAGCTTTAGTAGAACTTCATAAAATTAAGCACAGGTCACATCAACCAACCGTTGCAGTCACTTCTTGACAAAGTGTCTAAGGCTGTGCACATAATTATATACGTGCAAATACTGTGCGGAAACCCATGCGCAATATGCCCCCCAAAAATTCTGGAAGTAAGAAATATATGAAAGAGTGTGCCCATTACATGTGGAAATCCATCCGCAATCCCATTCACTTATTTCTTATATAAGTGTATGGTGTTTCTGTACGGAACTTGCGGATTGCGGATCTAATGCGCACAAGGCCTTAGACGCGAAATGTCGAAGCTTCCTGCCTCCCAGGTGCCCTTTTCTTCAAGTTTCTTTGCACACTATTTTTTTCAAAAAGGTACAGCACTCAACATTCAACAAACAATCAAAGTACAGCCAAGACAAGACGTTGACAACCTCAAGTTCACAGGTCAAGGTCAGCAAAGTGACAGTCACCGGGTGGAACACATCAGCCTAATGCAATGTGCCACCACACAAAATTTGAACTCTATCAGTCGTTCACACAATATTGTGCAGGAAAAAACAAAAAGAGAAATAAAACAAGGGCATCGCCGGGCGGCAGATATGTCCTTTGCCGGATACGCCCTGTACATGCCACGCCCTGTACCTCCCTTCCCCCTTCACATCTTTGGTCCCCGTCCTCCTTGTGACCTTTGGGTGATGCACCTACACACCCTTGACTGGGTGGAAATCGTTTTCCGGGATGCACACCCTTAATTGGTGGGGTGCACTTAACACTGAGACATGTTTGCCACTCTGCGACATTTAAGCCCGAGGCACATTTTGTGCTAGGATGTCTTTTACGTTTAGTATTAGACCCCCTCCTTTACCGGGATGTATACCCTCAATTAGTGGGGTGTACACCCTTAACTCGGAGACATGTCTGCCGCTCGGCGACATGAAAATCCCACGTGGCATAATTTGTACTGCAATGTCTTCTACTCTTCTTTTTACACCTCCCCACAAAATTTGGAGTGATTCTATACAGTATTTCACGATATATAGGAGGGTGAAGAAAAACGGAAACATGTCTGCCGCTCAGCGACATTCTATTTCCGAGGGATAATTTTTGTACGAATGTGTTATACTCTTAGTGTCACATCCTCACACAAAATTGGAAGGGATTCTGTCTTCTAGTTCACGAGATACAGCTTGAACAAGAAATATATAGCGCAAAGAAGGAAATTTCGGTTTTCTAGGTACACTTCAAGGTCAAGGTCAGCATGGTGATAATTTATGCTCGGATGTTTTTTACTCTAGGGTATACAGTACCACACACAATCTGAAGCGCTTCTGTCAAGTACGAATGTGGAAAATATGGCTTAAAACCCAATTTGTAGACCCCTACCACTTTCAAGGCCTACGTATGCCATCATCAGAACGGGCATAAGCCAAAGTACCTCCATGCCAAATTTGAAGACTCTAAGACCAACGGTGTGGAAGTTATGGCCCCTTAAAGATTTTCGGTTTTTTCAAAGTTGTACGCCAAGGTCAAGGTCAGGATGGCGAAATGTTTTGCGTGGATGCCCTCCTCTCATGGGGACACACCACCACACAAAATTTGACGCGATTCGGTCAAGCGGTTCAGGAGATATCCTTGGGACAGACAGACAAGAAAAAACACCACACAAACAAAGAAACATACACGAACGAAAATAGACTCCTTTGCGATCGTAGATCGGCAAAGGACAATGAAATTGAGACGAATAGTTGTTATACCCTACCACTCTACTTGGGGACAATAGGCTAATACAATATCAAACCATGTAAATGTAAGAATGAAATAGTGAGGCAAAGAGAGGAGATTAAGAAATTGAACAAAGGGGGAGAAATCTCTTTCTAATTAACTCCCCTCCACCAAAGTTGATTACGATACCAATCATCTAGCAATGCGTGGATCAGAGCCAAAGGGAGACAACCAAAGCATCATTCTCTTTCAGAGCCTCACTTTCATGAATAAATATGCCCTCAGAGATACAAAGGACTAGGCTGGGAAATTTACGTAAAACAAGACTGGACTGGGAAATATACTTAAAATTAACAAGACAAGTTCATTGCTTCATCACAACAAAGTCATTACTTATAACAGTCCCCAGCTCAAAAGTAGAGCTGTGTTACAGAACGTACACACAGAAACATAACAAAACAGTCATCACGAACACAGAGTCCCCACCTCATAGTAGAGAACACCATTACGGAACATATCACAGAAATATAACACCACAACCAGTTATCACACACACACAGAGTCCCCACCTCATAGTAGAGAACACCATTACGGAACATATCACAGAAATATAACACCACAACCAGTTATCACACGCACACGGTGTCCCCACCTCATAGTAGAGAACACCATTATGGAACATATCACAGAAATATAACACCACAACCAGTCATCACACACACACAGAGTCCCCACCTCATAGTAGAGAACACCATTACGGAACATATCACAGAAATATAACACCACAACCAGTTATCACACGCACACGGTGTCCCCACCTCATAGTAGAGAACACCATTATGGAACATATCACAGAAATATAACACCACAACCAGTCATCACACACACACAGTGTCCCCACCTCATAGTAGAGAACACCATTACAGAACATATCACAGAAATATAACACCACAACCAGTTATCACACGCACACAGAGTCCCCCCCCACCTCATAGTAGAGAACACCATTACAGAACATATCACAGAAATATAACACCACAACCAGTTATCACACACACACCCCCCCCCCCCCCCCCCCCCCCCACCCCCCCCCCCCCCCCCCCCCCCCCCCCATCTCATAGTAGAGAACACCATTACAGAACATATCACATAAATATAACACCACAACCAGTTATCACACACACACAGTGTCCCCACCTCATAGTAGAGAACACCATTACAGAACATATCACAGAAATATAACACCACAACCAGTTATCACACGCACACAGAGTCCCCCCCCACCTCATAGTAGAGAACACCATTACAGAACATATCACAGAAATATAACACCACAACCAGTCATCACACGCACACAGTGTCCCCACCCCATAGTACAAAGTGGCGTTGCGGAACATGTCACAGAAATATAACACCACAACCAGTTCAGGGCTCCCAGGGACCCCCATTTGGGGGTCTATGAAGCACTAAAATTCTACAGTACCCTCTAAAAGAATGTGCAGGGGGTCCCAGGGATGCACTAGAAAAATTCCTTTTAGCATTCGCTATGCCACTGGGACCCTCTATCCCGCCTCTAGGACCCTCTAAACTGTTAGTGAAGGAGTCCCTGGGACCCTTTGTTTTGCAGGACGATTGGGAGCCCTGAGTTATCACACACACACAGTGTCCCCACCTCATAGTACAAAGCGGCGTTGCGGAACATGTCGCAGAAATTCTCGAAGAGGCGGGCCAGCTGTTCCGAGGTGTTCTCGTAGACCCCCAACACCTGAGTGGTGTGCATGTTGTACACCATGAAGAACGAGGGCTGGGAGTTCGGGTCCTGCACCTGCAACCAAGGTGGCAGGATAGGTAAAGCCAGCCCACAACTATATAACAGACCTGTTTACCCCCTGGCATATACATCTGTATCGCTAAAAAATAGGGACTTTCCTGGAGTTGCACTGCCTCCGTGCATTGCCTCCAGGATCGTTCCCACCATCTTTATATCTACTAGTGTCCCATATGTGTCTGTTTCAGACCGGAGGACGTTAAACAGATTTTCACCCTACACAAGTAGTCTGGATAGCTGATATGAGTAGTTTTGGTGCAAAATGTGTAGTTTTATTCATTAAACCATCAAACAATATTCACTGAAAATGAGTAGTAATCATGAATTAAAGAGCATTATTTTCAATTTTGACAAGTAGTAGAGGTCCAAATTGAGTAGAATACTTCTAAAAAAAAGAGAATTATAAGCAAGCAGCGAGGCTAAACAATGGCAGTTAATAGCGCAATGATGATTGCAATGAAAAAGAAACACCCAAAGGTTCTGATGGGACCCAGAGACACACCTGCTCTATCAACACAGCAGCAGCCCTGCTCCAGCCCTGGAAGTCCATGTTGTGTAACTGGGAAGCAGGCACACGGGGCATCCCATTAAATATACAGAGGCACATAGCTACTCCTGGCTTGGTGACCATCAGATATGATGCAGGAGTCCTTGCGAAATGACCCCTTGGGTGTATCAGCCCTTTTTTTTTTTTTTATTACTGCAGAGCCCACCGGAAAAAGACACCCACTCAGAAATCAGCACGCATCCAACAGCCCCCACCAAGGACAGGTGAGGCCAGTGCACCTCCAGACAAAGCCACAGGCTCTTGCCTTACGGTCTTATATGCCTCAGAAGAGTCTGAAAAGCGGTCCTGCACCTGCAGCGAAGGTGGCTGGATAAATAAAGCCAGTCCACAACTATATAAGCAAAGCAGCAAGGCTAATATTGTCACACCGATTGTTTCTGGCTTGGGGACTTTGTCCCATGACTTTTCCATGGTCAGTGGACCCTACCTGCAGGGTGACCACCTCCTCGGAGGCGTACTTGATCAGCAGGTGGTGCTGGTCTAGCAGCTGCATCTTCCACATGCGCAGCCCCAGGAAGTGGTTGAAGTACTGGTAGAACCGCCGAAGGCTGTACGCCTGCCAGAAACACAGTACGACACTGAACATTGTATGCAATAAAATGTTGTTGTTGTTGTTGACGTACCCTGGCCAAAAGCCCCAGGAAGTGGTTGAAGTACTGGTAGAACCGCTGAAGGCTGTACGCCTGCCAGAAACACACAGTACGACACTGAACATTGTATGCAATAAAATGTTGTTGTTGTTGTTGACGTACCCTGGCCAAAAGCCCCAGGAAGTGGTTGAAGTACTGGTAGAACCGCCGAAGGCTGTACGCCTGCCAGAAACACACAGTACGACACTGAACATTGTATGCAATAAAATGTTGTTGTTGTTGTTGACGTACCCTGGCCAAAAGCCCCAGGAAGTGGTTGAAGTACTGGTAGAACCGCCGAAGGCTGTACGCCTGCCAGAAACACACAGTACGACACTGATCATTGTATGCAATAAAATGTTGTTGTTGTTGACATACCCTGGCCAAAAGCCCCAGGAAGTGGTTGAAGTACTGGTGGTACTGGTAGAGCCTGCCAAAAACACACAGTACGACACTGATCATTGTATGCAATAAAATGTTGTTGTTGTTGTTGACGAACCCTGGCCAAAAGACCCCTGGGATCATCCCAACAGCTGAAGCACTTGACACATGGTACAAATGCATCAGCTAGGGATGAGAACATTACGCATGTTGTACCTTGGCATAAGGCTGTGTCAGACCAGTTGACATAAGCTAGAACACCAAGGCTACATCAAAATGTTGTTATGCTCTGCACGGTTGTGCAGGGATTGTCTTAAGCCATGACAAGCTCCTATCATAACATGATCAGTCTCATTTCACATCCTACTTCGCCTTCCAACTGACAAGTTTTTTACAAGGTTCACAAAAAGCTTCAAACTCTTTGTCTTTGTCTCTTTTCCGAATAACATCGCCGACTCTTCGGCCACAAACTACATTCTGCAGCCAGTCACTTCTCCAATGATTCACATACTTTTTTTTTACATTTTGGTTTCGCCAACTCGATACATACGTTCTCGGTGGGTGCCATCTTGGAAATGTCAACGGCGGAAGAGCAAAAAGGCGCGAAATGAAGATTGTGCCGTGTAAAGATAATTTTGGGTGTTTTTTTCGGTGGAGATTTTGTTTTCTCTCGGCGGAGATCGCTCGATTTCGAACAAAATTGTTGGCGGAAACGGCAGAGCCGTTTTCATGCCTGACATACAGATGCTAACACAAGCTCATAGTCATACAAACACACGCGCACACACAAACACATGGGTGCAACTACACAAAATGAAAAAAACCTGAAAGACCAGGGTCCAGGGGTAATGTCCCCCTGCAGCTGAAGCAAAAATTGATTTATGAAGGTATTTTAGTTTGCTTTTCCCACAATTTATACAAATTCTTATTTTAAAGAGTTTGAAAAATACAGTAGACACACAAAGATCTTGCTTAACAAATTTAAAAAAAGGAACTTCCTTTTCTGGTAAAAAAAAAAAGAAGAAGGAGGAAATCCTTGTATACCAGGAAAAGTTGCACCCATAAACATGCGTTTATTACTGTGATTGTACCTTCTGGCTTTCAACGGACAAATTTCTACAGCACTTCAGGGCTCCCAATCGTCCCGCAAAACAAGGGGTCCCAGGGACTCCTTCACTTGCATTATAGAGGGTCCTAGAGGCAGGATAGAGGGTCCCAGTGGCATTGCGAATGCCCAAAAGATTTTTTTTAGTGCATCCCTAGGACCCCCTGCACATTCTTTTAGAGGGTCCTTTAGAATTATACTACTTCATAGACCCCCAAATGGGGGTCCCTGGGAGCCCTGGCACTTACGTCCCCTGAAGCGGCCGCCCTCCTGTAGAGGTGCACCAGGAGGCGGTGCTTCAGAGAGTTGATGGTCTGCTCCTTGTAGACCTGCTGCTGCCCGCCCGGGGCCTGCTGCTGCACCAGGTAGTCGTCCTCGTGACAGAACCGCCCGATCGACCTCACCTCAATGAAGGTCCCCTCACACGTTATCTGGGGGGGCAAGTTCAACAGCAAGATGAAAGAGATTTTATATGCTTAGATAAGTTTGTCAACAACAACAACAACAAAAGACACACAAAAAAAGAAAGTTGAACAAGAACAAAGTTACAAAAAACACAGTTTGCTTTTTATACAAACACACGCACACACACAAACACATACACATAACTGACTCAAACATCGGCAGCCTAATACAGTGTTTGTGTTATGAGAGCCCGAGCTTCATACAAAATTCATGGGTGAAAGTAAAACATTCTCTCAATCCTGAAATGACACGTTTCAATGTTCTCTGAATCTTCCGAATCCTGAATTGGTGACCGCATTAATTTTCAATGTGTGTGTGTCTGTGTATACAGGATGGGTGGGGGTGGTGTTAGAATTGCATGTCTGTCATCTTGCTTTAATCTGTCATCAATGGTGGCAGAAATGTTTGATTTTATATCACTATTTTAAGACCGTGGATCCGGATGACAAGATGGCCAATCCTAAAAACTCTTTCTGTCAACTTTTCCAATCCTGATTTCAGGAGCATTCCTGAACTATGCAAACTGTATTTTCGTTGGTTTCGAATTTAACAACAACATCCACGGAAATGATTCTTGTGAACAAATTGAATTTTCCTGGGTTTTAGTTTGAGAACAAAGCTTATTTAAAAAAAAATTACTTTGACATACATTGTTGCAAACTGTTCTGACAACAATCAATGCATCATTATTTTGATAATTATTGTTGTTGTTGTTGTCGTACCCTGACTTAAAGACTCCGGACAGGGATCATCCCAACAGCCGAAGCACTTGAACACTATGGTACAAATGTACCAGCTATAGATGAGAACATTACGTGTGTGACCGTTTTTGATTACCCCGCCATGTGGGCAGCCACACTCCGACTTCGGAGAATATTTTGATAATGATTTTATACATTGTCATTTTATGTGAAAGTCTTCAAACTTGAAATGTGTGCATGTGTGTGTGCATGCACTTGTATGCACATGGATGTTTCCTAATATAAGACAACACAAACTGAAACAAAAACTATTCCACTCCAAGGTAAAGAAGAACAGTTAAATCTGCAATGCATCAAACTTGCTTCAAAACTATTTTACAGCTTTTGACAATTATTATTAATACAAACAGTGCATGGACTTGCATAACTGAAAATTGCATTCATGCGTTATTGCGAACAAGTGTCATATGAATACTTGTATTATTATACAGTGGAACCTCCCTTATAAGATCTTCAAAAATCATCCCAAAAGAGGTCTTAAAAGGGACGGGTTTTATAAGGGAGGTAATTTTAATACTTACAAAGAAGGGCAATGTCTCAGAGAAGTAGGTCTTATGTGGGAGGGAGTCCTATAATGGGAGGTCTTATAACGGAGGTTCCACTGTACTTTGAAGTTTCAAGCAAGTGATGTTCTGAATGTCTAGAATGTTTGCATGATATAAGTTTTCAAGACTGAGGTATCAAGATACGCCTTCAACAAAATAGAAAATACATCATCTTCAGCAGAGAATAACTAGCACTTCTTCTTCTTCTTCGTTCGCTCAGTTTCCTGTCATATGATCATAGATGCATCATGCTGCCGTTATGCGCCTAACTAAGAAATAGTTAGGCCCAGCATGTCCGACTTCGGCTCAAGAGATCTTTTTAAAAAAAGAATATTTAGAAAAAAGGCAGGAGAATGGACCAGTAAGATAGAAAGAAAGCAGATGACAGTAAGCAAGGGAAAAGGCAGAGTCAAAGAGTGCCAGATTAGAGGAAGTTACAAGCACATAACTTCCAGAAGGTGTGTGTGTGTGTGTGTGTGTGTGTGTGTGTGTGTGTGTGTATGTGAAGCACTTTTTGACATTCTCATATTTTCTACTGCTTGGGGGGGGGGGGGGGGGGGTATTCATTTATTTGTTTATTATTGTAAGCGCTTAGGGCTTGCTTAAGAATAAGCGCATATAAATGCTCATTATTATTATCATTATTAAGGTGGGGGAACTATTTGTACGAAAGACCCACCGGCATCCCCACGGGGGGGATAACTAGCACTGACCTGGTAGACGTGGATGGTCTGCTGCTGCACACACAGCACAGCCAGTGTGCTCTTGTACAGGTACAGGCCTTGGTTGTGCGACAGGAAGATCTTGTCATGCAGGAATACTTTACTGTCCGTGACCAGCCCAGTGGCCAGCTCCACGATGCTCAAAGTGTATGTCTCCACGTGATTCCGAAACCCCGTCACCGCCTCGTTGTTGCGGAACATGCTGGACGTCAGAGGGTGCCGGGACTCGTGAAGGTCCTTGGCGGCCCCTACGATCACGTACTTCCCGTCGCAGGTGAACAGGCTGCATTCCCTGTTGAGCTGCTCCCCGCTCTGAGTCAGAATGGTGCTGGACCGTTTGGTGAAGAATATGCCAAACAGCTCCTGTCGGACGTCTTGCGCAAAGCGCTCGTTCCCCGATGTCATGAGCAAGTATTCGCTCCGTGCGTTTTGTAGCTTTTTCCCAGCAGCATCGGATCCTTTGAACTCGTATATCTCCAGAGCAGTCTGGTCCATAGAAAAGGCAATGAAGTACCTGCCTGAAGGAGAGAATTTTCTGAGATAACATGGCGGTTTTTCCACATTGGTGACAGTGAAATTGGGGAACACATTCTTATAAAAGTGTCTGACGGTGTTAAAATGCGTTCCAGGTCGACAAAAAAAGGTCTCCCGTTGTCGAAGTCTGTACACGATGTTTTGCACTGGAATTTTTCTGAATGGAATTTCTTCTTCCATTGTCGTTTGTTAATCTGCCAACGATAATACTGAACCTTAACAGCATCCGTCAGATGAGCAGAGGTTGAAAGCCACATCATCTATGCTTTTTCGGTTCTGTGAAGCGATCCATATGACAACCCATCTGTAGAAGTTGAAAAACAATTGCACCTGCAAAGAATGATAAATCCTTTAGTTTACATTACAGAATGCTGTGACATGCGTATCGAAATTGTGTGCCTACTGAGTGTACATGTGTTCCCTTAATGATGGAATTGGTAGTGATGATGATGATGATGGTCATAGTTTGGATTGATACATTGACTTGACTTGGACATGTCTAGGCCCATAGAGTAATAATAATAATAATAATAATAATAATAATACATAGTATTTATATAGCGCCTTGACTAGGACGTGTCTAGACCCATAGAGTAATAATAATAATACTAATAAATAACAATACATAGTATTTATATAGCGCCTTTCCTTAGAATTAAACTCAAGGTGCTCACATTCACTGATTAACACGAAATTGGGCTAACATGTATACACCATCATTCTACACATTCATTCGACCATCATCTAATTTACGTGAAAGTTACAGAAAGCTCTTTGAAACAGATGAGTTTTGAGTTGGGCTTAGAAAGTGAGAAGTGCTGATTGGTGACGGAGGTGAACAGGCAAGGAGTTCCAGACAGTGGGGGTGCAAAAACTAAAACTGCGTTGTCCAAGACTTTCAATTCACTTTAGGAACTTTCAACAGTTTGGCATGGGAAGACCGGAGTGAGCGAGAAGGAGTGTAAGTGTGGAGAGCACCTGAGAGGTAGGATGGTAGGGTCTGTTCAAAGTGGTGGAATGCAAGGACTGTCAGCTTCCAAGTACTCTAAACGAAACTGAACTGGCAGCCAGTGCAGCTCCTTGAGGAATGGTGTGACATGGTCACGCCTTCGTTTTCAGAGTGTGAGCCGAGCCGCGCTGTTTGGGATTCATTGTAAGCAAGCAATTTCTTCCTTTGGAAGGCCGAACAGAACAGAGTATCATAGACTGATAGAGTGAAATCCAAGAACTTGAGAAGGGGTTTAGATGGTCTGGCTCTACTCTCTATAATATAGTTTCAGTAAATTATATGTAACGTGTAGGCATCTATTGACTATTGAGTAGCCTCAGGACCTGACATGATTCCAACAAAGATCCTAAAAGCAAATGCTATTGCCCACGGGCAGTTCTCACTTGTATATTTTCAACCACTCCGTACAATCAGGCCGACTGCCCAATGACTGGCTTGCAACAAATGTATCAGCCATCTTCAAGGAAGGAGACAGAAACAGGGCTGAGAACTACAGACCAGTTTCGATGACCTCAGTGGCTTGTAAGGTCCTTGAGTCCGACATTGTTTCCCCGACACCTCTGAGTCTGAGACCACTTGGAAAAGAACATCCTGACAAACAAAAACCATGGATTTAGATCAGGCTACTCTTGCGAGACCCAGCTTCTTATGACCATGGACGATCTCCTAGAGTCTTGCGACGCTGAAAAGCAAACAGATGTGGCCATCCTAGACCTGAGTAAAGCCTTCGACACGGTCCCCCACAGGCCCCTTACTTTTCCTCTGCCACTTGAACGACCTGCCTGATACCGTTAAGTCGACAGGTTGTTTGCAGATGATTGTCTTCTCTACCGAACTGACAGACTTAAGGGCCAGCCACACATCAGATAAAATCGTATGACTCTACGATACGATTCGATCACGTGATCTCAAATCACATTTGTTCCTGGAGACCACGTGATCGAATCGTATCGTACAATTTTAGTGGACGTGTGGCTGGCCCTTTAATCAGTATTGTTATCAATATCAGTTTAACTAAATTCTAGACTAGTAAGTAGATATTTAATTTTCATTTCGTAACAGAATTGCAATTTTAATCGGCTTTATGGAATATATGGCGCGCCGAATGACCCAAACTCTATCTAGCAGTTCGACAGAGTTTAAAAACCCTATCGAACTGTTAGATAGTTTCAAAACTCTGTCGAGCAGCTAGATAGTTTCTCGTTGTAAAAGTACTAAAACTCTATTGAACGCGCCATTTTGATACTTTTTTTAAACGAAGCATTTCATTGGTAGATAGGACTAGTATCTTTGACTGTGACCTACACCTAGCCTAATAGGTGGCATTCTACGAACTCGTTTAGCGGCTTCAATTACAGATGAAACGCTGGGAAGATTCGCTCGTTGAAATCGTTCAGCTGCCATGTTTGTTTGACTACATGTAGGAGCCTAGGCCTATCGTCTTATTCAAATTCACGGGTCTCTGCCCTGTCAAGGCCACAAACTTGTCGCTGAAGCCATGTACCAATCAGAAATCGCGATAGAAAAACTATATCTCGATAGGGTTATTTTGTGGAAACCCTATCTAGCTGTTCGACAGAGTTTTAAAACTCTATCGAACAGCTAGATAGGGTTTTCAAACTCTTTATCGAAATGATATACAGTTTCGAAACTCTATCGAACAGCTAGATAGTTTTGTATCTTTGGCGCGCCATAGGAATAAGATATCCACTAACAAAAAACTGAGCAATCCTTGTCAACGAAGCAAAATGCATTAATTAAAGAAAGTATGTGACTTTAAATGCATAACGGTATAACGGCTATTCACTATCTCGTCCCTAGTATCTGACTGTACTACTAAGACTAAGTATCTGATCTGATCTTTAATTTCTTAAAAAATCTAAGAACCAAACTCCAAAGATGATGCATGACAAGGACTTGGGAATAAGCAACAAAAACAAGAGAACTATCTGCTTAAGAACAGCAATCTGCAATGCCAACAATTACCTTTGGGGGGGGGGAGAGAAAATATTTTAAACTGTGCTCAGTCACTTTCGTGCAAACAGAAAGGGGGCAAACATTGTTTTGTAAGAAATGGATTATCTCCCCTCGGACATGTACTGCACACTCCGCTAATAAGAAAGTGATGGGGACCAGCCGCCGTGGTGTGGTGGTTAGCGTCGCGGACTAATGGCTGGGAGGTCTTGGGTTCGAATCCCATCAGAGGCGAGGTTTTTTTCGGTCCTGGACCGACTCCTACCCAGAGTGAGTGGCTATGGGCTCAATGGGAAGACTGAAACCACACAGTCGAGCTTCATCCGCTTAACGGATGCGAATCTGAGAGTGTTGCTCTATAATTTCAAGACCAACACCCCCAGGGATCAGTGCTTGACCCCTGCCTATTCCTCGTCCATATAAACGATCTACCTGAGAAAGTGACCTCACCAGCACGACTTTTTGCGGACGACACAGCTCTGTACAGAACCATCGTATCCCAGCAAGATCAAAACGAACTACAGCAAGATCTCCAACACCTTGCTGAATGGGAAAAGAGCTGGGATATGCAATTCCATTCAAGAAAATGTACCGTCCTGCCTGTGTCCAGAAGCAGAACACCTCTTCACCATAGCTACCACCTGCATGGTCACACTCTGGACACTATAACATCAATAATGAAATACCTTGGAGTCACCATCCAGAAGGACATCAACTGGGATGGTCACATAGGGAACATCACTGTCAAGGCGAACAGAATGCTGGGGTTCCTGCGGCGAAACCTCAAGATCTGCTTGACAGAACTGAGAGGAAGAGCATACCTGACTCTTGTCAGACCCCTGCTAGAGTATGCCAGTTCTGTTTGGGACCCGTACACTCGGAGGAATGTGAATAAAATCGAGGCTATACAGAGAAGGGCGACTCGCTTCGTACTCAACCGCTACCACCCAACACCTCCAGTGTTACTGACATGATATCTCAGTTAGAGTGGCCCACACTTGAGCAGCGCAGGAACTTGAAACCAGCAGGCTGACAATGCTATATAAAATCCAGCAAGGCATTGTCCAGGTTGACAACACCAGGCTCATCCCAGCACCGAGCCGTCAGAGAAAAGGACATGACCAACAATTATTTTAACTGTCATCCATCCACTGTCGCACTGAATACAGACATAATTCATTTTTCCCTCGAACCTTCCACGACTGGAACAGGCTACCTGAGGTGGCTGTGTCTGCCACCTGTCCCAGCACCTTCCAGTCGTCCATCAAGCAATAATAGATTTTTATTTATTTATTTTTTTAAAATAAGGGGTTCATGTTTTGACGCAGCATCATGTTGGGGGTCCACAGGGAGAACCAGCTGGCTGGGTCATTGTAGATTAGGGTTTTCTTTTTTTCCTTTGCTCTCTCTCTCTCTCTTTCTCTTTTTTTAAAATTTGTTTAATTTACTATTTTATTTTATTCTTTTGTTTCTCTGACTTTGGCCCTCGACCGAAATCATTACAAAACAGTGTAGAAGAAAAAGTGGAAGCTGGGAGACCGCGGCATGTATATGCGATCTGTCAAGATAAATTAGCCAGTGTTTGTATTTGCCGACTGAGGGCAAAGGGCGAGAAGCAGGAAAGAGTTCATTCTGGCATCTGTGGCCGTATAGAGCCTTCCATTCTTTTTTTGGCCTGTTTCTTCCCTTAGTTTTATCTTCGCCATCCCCGTGGGGATACCGGGGAGTCCTTTGTAAAAAAAAATAGTTCCCCCACCTTCTGGAACTTCTGTGCTTGTAACTTCCTCTAATCTGACACTCTCTTTGACTCTGGCCCTTTCCCTTTGCTTTCTATCATCTGCTATCTTTCTGATTTAATGGCCCATTCTCCTGCCTTTTTTCCATAAACTTTTCCAAATAATTTTTTTGTCATTAATAGCGCACAGGATGCGTGCTATGTGAATTCGTGTCATTCATCCCATCGGCACACATGGCCTACTCATACCGAACATTGGGATGGGCTTTACCATGTGCGCAAGATCTTGTGCATGCGTTCACACACGGGACCTCGGTTTTTGAAAAGTCTCATCCGAAGGACTTTTCCCCCAACTGACGTCAGGTACCCATTTACACCTGGGTGGAGTGAGGAAAATAGGAGTAAATTAAAATGCCTTTCCCAAGGACACACCTCGTATAAACTGTGACCCGAGCTGGGTTCGAACCCGCGCACCTGCAAACCTGACGGATTACGAGCAAGTGACTCTTAAAAACTAAGCTATAGCGGCTTCCTTATAACTGATATTTCTTATATCTGATCATCGGCTATGAAGAATTTTTGGGGATTTACTTTCTCATAACCCATGTGAATGAAAATGAGGAAGATATATGTGGGACATTTTTAAATGTAAAGATGTAGGATGATCCAGGAGGTACAGCAACGTCTGGAAAGTCCAGAATTTTTAAATAGATACAGATGTATGTATATTCGACTTTGCGGGGATGGTGTGCTTAACGTCCAATTAGTCGTTGACTCTTATGGACAGTATTCAACTGATGAAATTCTGCTTAACTCCCTCCGGTATGGAACGGACACATGTGGGACATTAGTAGAAATAAAGATGGTGGGAACGATCCTGGAGGCAATGCCCGGAGGCAGTGCAACACCAGGAAAGTCCAGAATTTGTATCAATATAGATCTAAGATTACAATGTAACCTAAAAGACAGTATTCAACTTTGAACTTTGCTTTCTTTTTCTTTTATTTTAAAGCGGAGTTTCAACCGATGATTTAATAAGCGGAGTGTACTGTAATTCTGAGCTGATACCTAATTTTCGTAGAATTCACATGGTTGCTGGTGACGGATGCCTTAGGGTCAAAATATTGTTTAGAAATTTTAGAATTAAGTTTGGAATCAAGTCTATTTAGTATATTTGAAATACGTCCTTATTTGTGGTTAACCGTTATTTAAATAAAAAGTTCGAAACTTTTAAACAAAGCTAGAACGTCCTTTTGCATGCGTCAGCCATTTGCTTTATCCACGGTCAAAATCCAGCCGGCATTTTTCAAAGACAACACAGCGCTTATCGACCCGTAAGTTGTCATCCTTTATTTCATATGATGATGATTGTTTTATTATTGTAACTACCTTTGCATTTGATTCTTCATGAATTTAAACCGATGACTGCCTGATTTTTGTCAGAACCAAAAACGTGGCATTTCCACACGACACGTCCACAGAGAGACCTGTCAAACAATCAAAGTCTTCAAGTCTTCAATAAGTTCATGTCACGCCGTCTCAGTAGACATTACACTACAGTGTTCAAGTGATACTGATTCTAGTATTCTAGTACTATTCTACAGGTTGCCTAAACATCGATGGGAAAATAACGAAGCTGCACTGTTGCTTTTTCAGTTTTTGTGACAAACTTCAATCAGTGCAACTTGCTTTTCTTGTTAGGTAAATTCAACTCAACTTTTCAATCTCAAGCGGTACCCAGCTCAAGATTAAAGGTGGACTCGGACGGATGAGTTTTTGCAAGAAACACGTCGAGATCACCAGAAAGACAGTCTTTTCAAGGATCGGAACACTCACTTTGCTCTGGTTTCTTAGAAATTAAACCTTCAAAACGGCGATTTTTCCTTGGCGGAGATGCTGGAGAGAGTAGCCATTTTGGATGGGGTGGGTGGAGGTCACTCATTGTGGTTGAAGCATTTTCTTTTTTTGTAGTGCATTAAAAAAAAAAGGAGCTATTTCCTTTGTTGTGACTGTGAGATAAACTTGATAAAATTAAAATATTAAAACAAAAAAGGCTTGTATTGCGAAAAGTTCGTGCAAACGATTTGGTCTAAACACAGGCGGCCATTCAAAAAGAGACGGCAAACGCCTTCTCTTTGGGTGAAAGAATTTGACTTCCAAGGAGCAATCGCCTTTTTGACGGCTTGATTTCTGGGAAACCAGAGCAAAGTGAGTTGTGATCTCTTTAAAGGGTGTTTTCCTGCTGATCTGGACGTGTTTCTTGCAAAAACTCATCCGTCAGGGTGCCCCTTTAAGGTAGACTGTTGCAGTGTTAGGCCAGTGTTCCCCATGCTTCCAAATTTTTAAGGGTCATCATCATCATGACCCTTTGCCCCCAAATTTTTAAAATTTAAGGGTCATTTAAAAAATTTTGAGGGTCAAAATAAAACTAAAAGCCATAATAAATGGACAATAATGTGCTCTAAAATAAAGACATGAAGCCAGTCAAATTCTTCACACCAACTTGACTTGTATTTGCGAGTTACTTTCTTCTTTTCATCACTACTGACTGTTGAAGTAGAACTTGAAGGGCCTGGAACTGGTTCGAGGGTTTTTGTCACCTCACTTAAATTTTCAGTCTTTGGAAGAACTTCGCGTCGAAGTTTTCGCAATCCAGCGAAGCAGTGCCATTTTTTTGCTTCCAAGAAACGCAGCTAGGCTAGGCAGCAAGTGCACGTGCAAGCAGCAACAAAGGGAAATTACTCTGTGGTTCATGATAGTTTTTGTCGTCTGCTTGAAAGAATAGGCCCAGTATAACAGCCCTGAAAGTGGAAAATGTTGTCCACCAGCCTTTGGCTGGTAACTTTTTTTTTTTACAAGGCAAACCAAAAGTTTTACCAGCCAAACCAAAATTCGTTTTGCCAATCAGTGACGAGTTTCGAGAACAGATTGAACACTTCATTTTGTTGGCATTGTCGTCGAAGAGAAGCCACGATTTTTATTTATTCCATTTTGGTAGAAAAGTTCGTGCTTCACTCTTACCCTTTTGGGGTGAAGGCTGCGATGCCTTTGAACTTGAAGTTGAAGCCGAAGAACATTTAATTTTGAACATGCACTGGCTGGTGAGCACGCAAATTGCGTATCGTATTTCCGGTGCGTTGGAAAACATGGATTCGGAAAGGAATCGCGCGCGAGAAAGAACATCGTTTTTTGCCCACTCGCATTTGGCGGGAGAAGTGAATTATAAACTCGCCAATTTTATTTTTCACTTGCCATGGCGAGTAAAATACTTGCCACTTGGTTGATCGTTTCCCGCAAGCCAAAATAGCTTCGACATTCTGATCGCGGTGAACACGTTTCAGGAAGCAATCGGCTGAGAGAAAAACTACGTCACAATGATGTGTTGACTGAAAAATTTATATGTCAAACTTGAAACTTTGTACGTAATTTACGTACATATCTTAATAGAATCGATCAATCAGAAAGCGGTTTAACTAAACTGTTTACGGTTTTCTCATGAATATTCACCATAAAATGGCTGCAAAGTCATGTCTTGTGACAATTTTGTCCATACCCCATGCAATTTCGTCCAGGCATGACATGCAATTTCGTCCAAGGACAAAGAGCAAAGCACAGTGACTTGTAGTTTAAAATAAATTAATAGAATAGCTGAATATGACGTGTTTATTTTCTTCTCGTTTTTATTAAGATAATGTGTGTGATCGGAAAACAAAAGAAAAGGCCTCCAGTACATTTTATTAAGAGGGGCAAAAATCCACTGTGGCACCTGTAAGCCCCTCAGTAGTGAGACATGATAGACTGTTTAACGTCCTCCAGCCTGGAACAGTCACATATGGGGCATTATTAACTGTAAAGATGGTGGGACGATCCTGGAGGTACTGCAATACCAGAAAAGTTCAAATTTTTTAAACGATAGATCATAGAGTAGTCAGAAACTGCATTGGACGAAATTGCATTGATCATTTGATGCTTGGATTTTTACCATACAAATTCGTCCAGTTGATTTGTCATAAAATGATAAATACATTAATCTAAATTTAAAAAATAAAACTACCTAGTGAAAATTAATCATTATAAAATACATGCATGATAAAATTGCACATGTTGTTATGAAAACAAAGGAATATTAACATTTGTTTTTAGGCACCTGTTTCTGTGTGATTTACAGTTTTATGGTACAGTGAAACCCGTTTAGTACGAATTCCAGGGGAGAGGGCCAATTTACTCGTTGTAAGCATTGCTCATTCAAACCATTTTATCGATTTTGGCAACCCTGACGAACCTATCAATCGCTCCTCACATCTACTGTGATGTGCGTGCTGGTAAAGTGTGAAAAAGACAGAAAAACGGAAACGACACACTTACCCAACAAAGCATGGTTGTAAGCCCAGTATCCTATATCCATAGGGTTTTTAATGCCGATTACAAACACTTTAAAACAGTTTATTAACACACGATAACATCAAAAACATAACATCCACACACGCGCTTTAAGAGAAAGTTAAAATTTCCCGGAAGTCACAAGATCAGTGCGCAAAGAGTGAATCCAGTGTCGTCTGCTTGCGCTGCAGACACCCAAATTGTTATATCGGCCAATCAGAATGCCGCTTACATATCGAGGGGTCAGTCAAGATGGCGATGCTGTTGTCAGTGTGTTCTCGTTATAGCCAGGTAGTTGTGCAAGAAAGCTTGACTTTGGGATGGCGGTGTGGTTGTAAGTGCGTTCTCGTTCTAACCGTGTAGTTTTTGCATAAAAGCTTGACTTTGGGAGTCAATAAATTGTACGTTATATGCAAGTTGCTCGTTGTAGCGAGCTCGTTGTATGCAGAATTATTTAACAAGGAAAAAGAAGGCTTGTGGTTGGGAATTTTGAAACCACTCGTTAAACACGGGCTCTCGTTTAAACCGTACTCGTACTAAATGGGTTTCCCTGTATGTGACTGTCTTCAGGCAGTTGCTAAAATTTAGAACCAGCTTTTCACGCAGATCACAAGCTTAATTGTATGAATAAACTAATCGGAATAGTACTGTTTTTATCATTAGGATTCCTTTTAGGTCTTACAACAGCATGTGTGTTTATTATCCTTTAAAAAAAATAGATACAACACAGTTTCAAAGTGAGTAACCATGCAAACTGGACGAAATTGCATGGCGGACAAATTTGTAACACCCTACTATAGTGAAGATAAACCTATTACCTAGTACTGTAGTAGGCATGCTAATAAAGTTGCTTCCCTTGGATTTGATCTCTGAACTTTTCATGGTTCGGGACAAACACACAGAAATGGAGTTCATTTGCACGCATAGTTACCACACTGGAAAACAACGTGAATCTTAAAAATAAAAAAGTTCCACGACAGTGTGAATAAATCGACATGGCCGCTAGGGTAAACTGATCTAATTCCGACCGAAATGTTCTTGACCTAAACCCGACCGACTTCAACAGTCACCATCTTTGCTTGCTTGCCGAGGCCATTCCGTTCACAGCATCGAGTCGAGAGAGTTCTC
This sequence comes from Phymorhynchus buccinoides, assembly GCA_017654935.2. NCBI lineage: Eukaryota > Metazoa > Mollusca > Gastropoda > Neogastropoda > Raphitomidae > Phymorhynchus > Phymorhynchus buccinoides. Next base: position 20,098 of record JAGGCT020001306.1, read on the forward strand.
GTCTGCTAGCCAATAAAATAAGCTATTAAAGGGAACCAATGAAAAGGTTGAGGACTTCCAACTTATGGTGTAGTGAGCCGCCAAAAATAACCCCAGTGCTGTGCGTGTGTCAGGCAACCAAACTTGACAACTTGCCTTCAACGACCATGCCTGTAACACTTGCTCTAAGCAAATAACATGCAATGTGTTGCATTAAAACTGTCCTTTTATGAATAAAAAAGAGGTTTAGGGAGTGTTTTATTCAAGTTGCAGCAGGTTTTAGAGCTGTTTTTACTCAGAGACAGAGAGTGGCAGACAATCTGTCGGAGTTAGATCATGGTTTTCAGCACACTGATCTAAATCCGACCACTGTTTTCACAGACTTGTTCTTAGTGATAATGTTAGAGGGGGGTAGTGATAATGATTGCATTCTTTTTGTTTATTTTAACTCTTAACATCATTGATTAGTATAATACTCAACTAATAAATCATATCTGTGCATGCTAATGACTCTTGAGTGTGTATGTGCGCTTGTATGTGTGTGTTTGAATGCGCCAGTGTTTATCTGTTTATTGCGATCATGATGTGTGCCAGGGGTCGCGCTAACGCATGTTTCTTGCGTATTTGACGCGTTTTAAAAATCGCTGATGCATTTTTACGGCGTTTACGCGTAATCCGTATGCAAAATGACGTCCGCTAAAAATCACATCTGAGTCTAGATGGTGAATCAGACTTTAGAAGTCCTACGGTCCCTACACTACACCAAACATTGGAACAGACTATAGAAAAGTGCCACTGCTTTCAGTACTGCTGTGATGTAGGCGCAGTTCAGTGTGGTTAGTGAATAAAAATGCATGTTTTTGTTGCTAGTCTTGTTTCCATTGTTTTTAGCTTAGATTTATCATTTTGTTCTTTGACGCGATTTTTTGCTTCCCTTGCGCATTTTTTTGCCGACGTCGCGTAAGCAAAACGCGTTTTCAAAAACACTAGCTCGACCCCTGGTGTGCGTCTGTATGTGAGTGTGTGACTCTTTTTCTCTTTGCCTTGCATAATTATATAGATAATTAAACTTGATTTATACCCCCAAAAAATGTGTATAATCATGCTCATACAAGACCTGTTTGAGGCTATATAACCTTTGTTCGGGTTTAGATCTAGGGATTTACATCAGGCTGGTCGGAATTAGATCAGGCACCCCAACCGTCTTTTTTGGTCTCTACAACACATTTACTGCACTCTAGAAGCCTGTTAGACGTTTCATCCAATCAGGGACAGTCTTCTGAACGTTTTAGGCTTTACCAACCAATAAGCAATGGTGTGAGTCCAAAGTTATGGCTTGAAAACTAGGGCAAGTGACTCCGTCGGTCGGGGTTAGATCACTTTACCCTAGTTACCTAGATCGTTGAGCTTTCGAATCTAATCGTTGGTCCAAGAAAAGTAACTAAGCGATAACAAGAACCTTCACATAACACCTTAACCATTGACAATTAATTTTGAGGCCCTTAACTGCTTATACGTGTTATTACATGTAAGATTAATAATCGGTGCGATGTTCTATAATATTTTCCGAAAGCTTAGTGTTAAACCTGGCTTGAAGCAAAAATCAAAGCGTATTCACCGTTTGTGCTTTGGTCATTAAATATTACCGGAAATGATGCGTGCTGAGAACGGGTGAATACAGCGCATGCGCATTTACATTCTCAAACCGAGGCAATTCTCCTCCACTCTCTGTCCATTCAATATTGGTTAAGCAGGCATGTCCTCAGTAAAGAACAGACCGTCCCCCAATTTTTAAGTCTTTTTTTTTTTCAAGGAGCCAGAATGGTCAACATACTGACCGTGGGCCCTGAAGAGAAGAAGAAGAAGAACGGCCGACAAAGCAACAACAAAGCTATTCTTGCCTGTTCTAGGCCCCCCTAAGTGCCAAATCTAAAAATATTTTGATTCATGCAAATAACATAATTATAAAATTACTTATATTTGATTCAACGCTAAAATGTAATGTGTAAAACGTGGTTTTGAAACCTCAAAAAATCTTCCATCAGTCTACATGGGTGCAACTTTTCCTGGTACAGTGGTACCCTTCTAATAAGACCTTGAAAGTGCGGTGGAAAAAAAGTCTTATCTGAGGGGTGGTCTTATTAGAGAACCAAGTATGTGACATCTTAGTACAGAGTACAGAACTAAGCAAGCATCGTGGAAAAAATGAAATAAAACACTTGTCATCTTTGGAATTCTTCCTCACCATTGATTTGGAAGGCAAAGCCCGAAACAATAATCCAGACTCATCAGCATTGAAAATGTCCTTAAGTTTGTAACCTTCACAAATTGTGGAAAGTCTTTTCTTCCAATCATCCACAACCTCCGCACCCCTGTTTTCGTATATTAGGTAGACCGCTCTGCACTTTCGCTAGTTTCCTGCTCCCACACTCGCCACTTTCCCATCGTGATTTAATCGACTCCTTATCCTTGATTATGTTTTGGATCTGTGTTGTGCCGACACTGAGCGAGTTCGCAATTGTGATTGCAGTCTCCCCTTTCTCACTTCTTTCCACAACACGGACGCGTTCTTCCAATGTCAATTGTTTTCTTTTCCGAGTCGCCATATCGATCACTGACTTGAAGAAGAACAGAGAGTAGCGGGCCCTTCTACAAGTCGCATGAGTACACGGGGCGTAACTCTCCAAGCAAAAGTTAGGGGGCGCGCTTCCAATGGAAGTTCCATGTTTACATTTCTGACTACTTTTCATCGAGAGATCGATTTGCACGAAACTGACTGCAAAAAGATAAGATTGCGGTCGCATCTCAACCCTGAAATCGGGTCGTAAGTCGGAACTCAGGAAAAGTCGTATTTGCGGCATAGGATATATAGTGGAATGTGTTCGGGGAAAAAAAAAGTCAGTCGTATGTGAGGAGAAGTCGCATTTGCGAGCGTCGTAGTAGAGGGGTACCACTATATACAAGGATTTCATGTTTTTGAATTTTACCAGAACAGAAAGTTCCTTTTTATAATCTGTCAAACAAGATCTTAGTGTGTGTACTATGTTTTTGAAACACCTTAGAATACATATGATATGTATAAATTGTTAAAAAAGCAAGCTAAAAATAAAATCGCTTCATACATCCATTTTTGCTTTAGCTGCAGGGGACATTATTTAATTTTGTGTAGTTGCATCCATGGGTCTTAAGATCGTCTGCTCTAAATGGATTAGACTAGCATGCGAACATCGGCTAGCTGCTAGGGCTTAACATTTCTTGATCTTGATCTTGAAGAAATACATTGGCGGGATCCAGTTAGGTGAAATCCTATATCACTTTATTATCAGGCCCCTTTTTTATCTGCACCATCGGCACCTTTGTGTCGATGGTCTCCAAATAAATATCCAGCAAACCCCACCCTCCCCTCCTCCTGCTCTTCTCCCAATTCTCCTCACCTCTCCCCCCCTCCTCCTGTATTAAGGTGCTCTTCCGCATATCCCCAATTTCTACAGTGACAGAATAGTCAAGTGTGACTGTGGTCACTTATACTATATATAGGAAGGAAGGGAAGAATGTAGCTCAGTTGGTAAGTCCGAGTCGCTAGCTTGTAATCCGTCAGGTTTGCGAGTGCGCGGGTTCGAACCCAGCTTGGTTCACAGTGGTGTGTCCTTGGGAAAGGCACTTTACTCCTATTTTCCTCACTCCACCCAGGTGTAAATGGGTACCTGACGTCAGTTGGGGGGAAAGTCCTTCGGATGAGACTTTTCAAAAACCGAGGTCCCGTGTGCGAGCGCATGCACAAGATCTTGCGCACACGTTAAAGCCCATCCCACTATTCGTAACGAGTAGGCCGTGTGTGCCGGTGGATGGATGACACAAATTCACATAGCACGGATCCTATAATGCCAATAATGGTCTGAATTAAGACCGGTGAACGTGGGCCAGGATAAACATCCCCAACTGCATGGGTGCAACTTTTCCTGGTATACATTTTTCAAGCACTTTAAAATAAGCATTTGTATAAATTGTGGAGAAAGCAAACTAAAATACCTTCATAAATCAATTTTTTCTTCTGCTGCAGGGGGACATTGCCCTTAGACCCCGGCCTTTAATTATTATTTTTTTGTGTAGTTGCAACTGGAAGAAGAAGGAAGATTTCATGTAAATTTTGCCAGAAAAATTGTCATCATGTGCCAGGCTCTTTGCTGACGATACTGCCATGTATCGGCTCATCTTCTCAGGGGAATACCATGCCCATTTACAGCAAGACCTTCAACGCCTTGAGGAATGGGAGAAGAAATAGGACATGCAGTTTCACCCTGGGAAATGCCAAGCTCTGCCAGTCACACGCTGCAGGAAGCCCTCACATAATTCTTAAGATATCTTTTACAGCACTTAATCTTAAACTTAAAGCTCTAAGCTACATGGGCATATCCTGGATACAGTACAACCTGCAAAATATCTGGGAGTCAACCTGCAGACAAATGGAACCTGGAACGTCCACGTGAATACCATTACAGCGAAGGCCAGTCAGACTCTTGGCTTCTTGCGAAGAAACCTCAAAATAGCCTCCACTGAGTTGAGAGAGATGGCCTTTGTCAGACCTCTCCTCGAATACGCATGCTCGATCTGGGACCCCTTCACTCAAAAGTATTGACAAGATGGAATCGATCCAACGCAGGGCTGCCAGATTCGTTTTGAATCGATACCATAAAACAGCCAGCGTCACCGACGTGCTCCAGAGACTGGGATGAGTAGGTTGACAATTTCCCCATTTAACCACGCAAGAGAAGATAACTTGGGAGACAGAAATAGGCGGTTTATCAGGTGCAATCAAGGCTTTTTTCGTCATTACTCTTTGTGATTTCAGGGTTAAATGAGAGTATTGCCAGTGTGTTTAACTTTGTTTTTCCTTGTTGATTTTTGCAACAACATATTTCCTTGCTGTAGAAATGGAAAAGCATAGGGTTATTATAATATTAATATACTATTAGTGTATCATATTGGAACCCCTCTTTTTCAGAGTCTTTTTTTCTACTTCAAAAGGTGCCAGAATGGTCAACTCATTGACCATGGGCCCTTAACTTAGAGAAGAAGAAGTTTGGGTTAATTTTATCTGGAAGACCAACAACTTGAGATTGAAATCTGTTAACATTGGGGGAGGGGGGGGGGGGGGGGGGGGGGGGCTAAGCTGCACCTTTGCTAAAAATGTGCAATGTCGATCATCCGTTTGACCTTCACCACTTCTTTTGTTGGATAATATAGCTTTTGGTGGTGGTGCTGCATGTGACGAGGTAATGGGTTAAAAGGCTAAGTCTCTAGGGAAGACTTTTAGTGTGTTAAATTTTCAAGTAGAAAATTTGCCTTTAGCCCACTTCTCAAGGGTATGGGAGGTGAGCAACTTTCCCGGCCCCTTTTCATCTAATAAATTTATATTTGTGCCCGGGTTCTGGCTCGTATGATTGTAAGAAATACAAGTGGTTGATTTGCTCTAAATGGCAGACAGAGAGAAGTAGGGTTTTACATGAAATTACAAGACTTCCACTCTCATCAGTCTGACCAAAGGGTTCAGAATTATTTGACACTTGTATTTTATTTACTCACAAAATCTGCATAAGATTATGCAACAATAATAATAAAGCAGCTCAATGGCGCCAAAACAAAATATGAATGAAAAAACACAATGAAATCCGAAAGGATTTACAAGACTTTTGTCTTTCTAGAAGGTTAGCCCCAAGCGAGAAGCGTCACTTAGTGTCCTGGTTTCCAGTTAGTGTTCTTTGGCACTGTCGTAGTGACTTAGCTCATGGCTGTGCTGAAGTTCCTCCGTAGGGATCGGCGAGTGCTGGGTTGGCTGGGCTTGCTCGTCAGGTGAGAGTAGCTCCCAGTCGTTCCGGTTACGGCTTCGCGGGATGGCACGGTTCAGGCGTGGTCTCCTAGCGGATTCTGGGTGCGGGGCGTCTTGGCGGCGTTCCCGTCTTGGTGCTTGTGAATCAGGGATGATCTTCCTGACCATGATGCCCTGCTGATAATCACAGGAGAAGGTGGATGTAGATCTCTATGGCTTAGAGACAAGGGGCTTCAGTCGGCAGGGAATTAGTGGATCCCAACCGGCTAGAAGGCTGCCCTTGTACAATAGCACTAGTTAATAAATAAACTGAATTTCAGTTGACAAACTGAGATCAGTAAAACATAAAAGGTGTACAGGGATCAACTGGTATTAGTCAGTACCCGGCTAGATCAAAGTCTATGATCAAGCCAACATCACTCTCCATCCAACACCTGGAAAGGAATGGTATCATAAAGTGCAAGATTGCAACCCACAGGCTTCCTACTAAAAATATACAAAAGGGTTAGTAGGCATAAAATCCGGTTCTGGTACCAAAAGAGTCGAAGTCAAAAACACACACACACAAATAATCAGTGCACATAAATAGAAGTTAGAACAGAATGTTTACCACTTCTTTTCAATAACATATCTACTCCTTATTCATCATTGAACATAGGATCTAGATCAAAAATAGGATCAAACAAAACAAATCTCAATCACCAGCCGTCAATAATACTCACTAGTTGGGCTATTAGGACTGGCTGGGAGAGAGGTTGAGTCTGCAATGTTGTCTCGCCAGGTTTTGGAGGTATTATGAGAGAGTATGTGTAGGCTAACTTTCCTCACTACTCAAATTTTCCCCTCCCATTTTCAAACAATGAGAGCCTGTCATTGGTTCATAGCAGTCGACAAGTCACAAGATGATGTCCTAGTATTATGCATAGTAGTACAGAACAATCACGAGCCGGTTACATCACTGGCACGTGTAACATTCCAGGCATTCCAATCCTTCTCGTGATCGGAAAGGAAATACCAGGAACAAAGGGAGACCGCCAGTGTGGGTGTTACATGCTGAAAGGGGAGGTAAACCGGGATTCAAAGAGATAAGGGCCTTAATCGGCGTCGGTTTGATGTTGAATGGTAATTAAAGTGGCGGCCCGAGAAAAGAAAGGGGGGGGGGGGGGGGGTGTAGATAAAGAAAGAGGGGTTGTGCGTGTCACACTGCAATCTCCCTAGAGCTCATAAAAAAGATGTATGCACATTATAACTTTCGTTGAAGATTTATCTTTATCTTATTCATAAAATATTACTTAGAATGCACTGGGAGTTCATTAAATGTGGTTAATTATTTATGTTGATGTTACTGTTTATTAAATGAACGTAGATTACCATGTTACTGTTATCTTCAATAAACATTTGATTTGCTCTGATTTTCTGTAGGTGTTTTTTTCCATGTGCACTCTTCTGGCCCTGCCTATTTCTCTGAACTATACACCTGCTCGCTCTCTACATTCTTTCTGTGACTGCTGCACACTCAAGGTTCCAGGGCTTAAATCGTTAACATTAAATCTTTTGGTGAACGATTCTTCTACTATTTAGCACCTCACATATGGAATTCCCTCCTGCAACATGTCCGCTCCTCTGACTCTAAGTCTATCCTTGCCCTGATAAAAGTCTTGTTTCAGACATGTATATAATAGTTATAACAGTGGTTAGTGTTGGGGGTGGGGTGTTAGTGTTGGGGGTCTTTGCAAAAATCTTGTATTGCATTTCTTTATTTCTTGTTTGTTGGAAATGCAGAAAGTAGTTTGTGTGTGTGTGTGAGAGAGTGAAAGAGAGAGTTGTGTGCCAGCATTGTTCATGTGTATGTTACTTTCCAGTGAATTATTGTTATGTTTGCCTTTAATTTTCTTGTTCTTGATGTAAAGTGCACTGAGCTCAAGCTAGAAAGTGTGCTATATAAATCCACATTATTATTATGATTATTATTATTAAACCCAGTAATATTTTGCCACTCAAACCGCCCTCCCACCTTTGGTGGTTCATGAATGAATGCTTTTGTTTGCACAATCATGTGTGAGGAATACATACACACTGAATTTGTGAAATTATTATTATCTATGACTGAATGTCCACATTAATTTCCTGTTTAAAAAAAACACATTGAGGGAAAAACCACCTAAAGCCCAAGTTTAGCTGGCGGTATTATCCTTTTATGAACACACTCAACCATGGACTAAGAGTAATGCGAAATCTGTGCCTACCCCCCAAAAAGAAAAAAGACCGAACGAAGCTAGAAGGAAACCTTGTTCAGTCACTTGTCAATTGAATAGATTTCCTTCTTTTATGGGGATAGATGTGCATTAGGGATACATGTATTGCCATGTAGACAATAAAATGCATGAAAGCTTTCAAACACACCTTGGCACACATTGACACGCTCACACACACACACACACACACACACACACACACACACGCGCGCGAGTTCAAAATTGTTCTCACAATCTTAGTCTTGTGTTTGTGTCGAAAAACGATATGCAGTGTCCATGATCACAGCGCTGTGTACTGCATGAAATTAAGATCTAAATGCACACAAAAAATTTGAAAAACAAAATCTGAACCATACGTGCACGAAGAGAAGAATTTAGAACTAAGAAGATTAGTGTATTAAAGCTGATGGTAAAAGGTAATCAGTTTTTAACACATGCACGCACGCACACATGCACGTACACACACGCACACGCACACGCACACACACACAACGCAACGCAACGCAACGCAACGCAACGCAACGCAACGCACCGCACCACACCACACCACACACACACACACACACACACACACACACACACACACACACACACACACACACACACACGCGTGGCGAGTTAAGTAAAGATTGAAAAAAACAAAAACAAAACTGAAACAGACTGCAACGTTACTCGAACATACAACAAACAAACAAGCACACAACAAGTGTAAACAAAACAACTGGATATTTCGGCGAATGTGCCTTGATCCAACATAGACACACAAGAAAACAGCGAAGATAGCAAAAGGAGCAAAAAACAATACTTCCCCTCTACAATAATAAAGGGGAAGTGTTTTCTGTGAATGATGATTGTAGAGAGGAAGTATTGTTTTTTGCTATCTTTGCTGTTTGCTTTTTTCTTGTGTGTCTAATTGTGTTGATAAAGGCGCATTCGCCAAATTATCACACTTGTTGTGTGCTTGTTTTTGTTGTAAGTAAAGATTGAATTAACCTTTTTTTTCCTGTGGCAAAGTTATTTTGCAGTCTCTTACGAACTAGGGCCCACAACCCGTGTAAGCCCATGGATATGATTTGCAAAGTATTACTTCCCTTGGCTTATTTTGTGTATTGCTTCCCTTGGCACAATTATATCCATCAAATGCTATGCTTAGTGGTACTGTAATAAATTATGAGTGTTGGTGTATGGATGGGTATGTGTGTAGTACTATTATAGTTGATGTGTATATCAATTATCATATGTGGTGTGCATGCTTTTGTGTGCATGCTTGTCAATGTCTGTTACATGTATGTAATATGTCTTTTGATCTTATTCTTAGCTCCAAAAAGACTTCTATGAAAATTGAAAGTCGCACACTTATTGAAGTTATTCCATTGCTGTTTAATGATAAGTTGCAGACATGCCTGCTTTTCTGTTTTGCATTGTGTTGTTCTGTTTCCCTACCATGGCCCCTACAAGAAATAATGTTGATTGAAGTGTTTATTTTTATGAACGTTTTCAGATAATTTTTTTAATGAAAAATTTGTCGTTTACAGTGTTGCAAAGTTCTGGATGGATCAAGGAATTTTCGTGTTTTCCATTTCAACACAGATTAACAGTGTACAGTTTTGGCTTCAAGTTAAGTCTTCAATAATTTCTTGTCACGCCATCTCAGTAGACATTACAGTGACTTAAGAGGTTGCGCAATGTCGAAAATAAAATAGAAAATGTTTGGGGCAAAGTGTGTGTAGAAAAATAAACAAAGTGTGTGTGTGTGGAGGGGTGGGTGGGCCATAGACCTCCTTTTCACAGTATCCAGGCAAAACCAATCCGGCTACCGTAGTGGTCCCCGGGGCCAAACCCCGACTGGCACAGCTCCTGGGCTTTGAATGGATTGTGTCATTACTTAGCCGAATAGTACAACATTAAAACCAAATTTTTTTTAACTAAAGGACAATGAATAATTCTTAATCTCACAAGTGCAAATTCAAACATTTTAGGGACAGAACTAGTTTCTTTTTTCAGATTTATTTAGTGCCAAGCTGTAGTGAGAAGGTTCTATAGGAAATCAACTGTTTCCCCACCATGGCCCCTTCAAAAAATATATTGATTGAAGTGTTTTTTTTATGAACATTTTCAGATAATTTTTAACAAAAAGTTTGTCGTTTATAGTGTTGCAAAGTTCAAGAAATTTCCGTGGCTTCCATTTCAACACAGATTAACCCCTTGACTGCCACCAATGTATTACGTACTGACCTGATGACATCACTCATGATGTCATCAGATGAAGAGGAATAACCCTGATATGCTGGCTTTTGCTCTAACACAGTCAAGAGAGTTATGTCCCCAAACCATTTTGCCAGATTGGCTCTATCAATTGTCATTGCAATGGCATGATTCTCCCAATTATGTTTTTCTTTAATTTTCCAACAGTGTAGTTTTGGCTTTGAATGGATTGTGTCACTGCTTAACCAAATAGTACAACATTTAAAAAATAACTTTGACTAAAGGACAATGAATCATTCTTTTAATATCACAAGTGCAAATTCAAACATTTTTAGTCATAGAACTAGTTTATTTTTTTCAGATTTTGGCTTAGCCAATTTTGTGCCAAGCTGTAGTGAGAAGGTTCTAGGAAATGTGTTTGTGCTTATTGCAATGCTGATGTCAGAATACAGGTTGTGATAGTTTGTTCCTCTGTGCTAGCTGGACAAGAGTAGACAAACACGTTGGCGAGAACAGGCCCAGCGAAACAGAGAAAGGGAGACCAGTGGTGGGCATGAAACTGAAATGAAAGCAGGTGGTGTTGGTGTTAGGGTGTGGTCGGTGTTGAGTCACCACTGGGTAGTAGGCAGGCTAGGCTGGTGCTGAAGCAAAGCAAGCCACAACCAGTGCGTTCTGGTTTGCCTGGACAGCTCCACTGGCTAGACCAGTGCTTGGAGGCAGGAGAATGGAGGGAGGTGGGCTCAAATCATTGATTTCTGCCCTACCTGTAGCCTCCACTGCTGAAAAACCACCTTGGAGCCTTTGTCTCGTCAGCGTCTCCCTAATTTCAACGTGAATGCAGAGAGCGTGGGCTGTTGATTGATCGTGGAAAGGGGGAGGGGAGGAGAGGAGAGCAGGGGGTGGGGAGGGGGAGTAGGATAGAGTGGGAAGGGGAGCCTGAAGCACTGAAGGCGATAAGTTATTCATCAGTGTGAGGTTGAATGCCTGTACTTTTGTCAGATTGATTGCATGTCACATTTTTTCTTTCTTTCTCAGAATAAGTTAGTGTACACTCAAAATAAAAATAACACTTTGCATAAAAAACATCAAATTATCTTAAAGCTATTATCCTATTGTTATTAAACATTCTACCTTTCTCTCTGTTCTTTTTTCTTTTCTTTTTCTTTCTTTTTTTTTCTTTTCCTGTTCAAAGACCTTTAGTGCTCAGAATAAAAGAAGAGGCATCGAAGAGTTGATTTATTTCAAAGAGCATTGAAGTGAAAATAAATTAACTTTAAATGACAATTTATTAAAAAAAAGTGGCACTGGACATTGTTATTTTAAACTGATGTGTTTCAGTATGGGTAAGATGTTTATGCTCTCCCTCCGTTCGATAAGAAATACATTTAAAAAACCCACTTAATGTCGCTTGTCCATTCTTCCTCTCTTTCCTGCCCCCCCTTCTTTCACCATCATTCATTTGTGCTTACTTTAGTCTCGTTGCTCTTTGCCTGACTGTCCTTATCATTTTATAAATCACTGACTTAGCTTTCAAATAAATCATTGGCTTAGTCTTCAACCCTGTTTGCTTATCCCCCCTCCCCCCTCTCTCCTCCATCCTTTTTCCTCCCTAAGCACTAAATGTCTCTTTGAGCAGTAATACAAATATTCTTAGTCAGATATGCTGCAATAATACTGAGTCGATAGTTGGATACTGATACACTGTTAAAAGAGGCTGTTTAATGGTAACTGACTACTGTCGAGGATGGTCATCTTTTAGTTTACGAGCTTTCCCTCTGTTGCTTTTTACACAATATTCTTGGTGGAAACACAACCTTGAAAGGGATTTGTTGAACAGAATTATTAATGAAGAACATTTTATAGATATGTTTATCTATCCTTATGATTTTGACCAGGCTCAACATGGTCCATTAACCCTTTCAACGCTAGCCATTCCTCAGCCAAAATTTACCATTAAACTTACCTGGAATACTGGGGATTTCTCTGTGACATGCATAAAATAGGGCCTATCCTTACCTCCCCAAATTAACAACATAAGGTCACTGGATACCAGATCCTCATTTGATGCCTTTTAGTGACATGGGTGTTAAAGCATTGTGGTGCCAAGAGGCGACAGTGGCGATGAAAGGGTTAATGTAGCTGTTGTTTTTACTTTTTACCATTGCCATTACAAGTCAATTTTAATGTTTTCAAACCAATCTGGATTTTAGGCCAGTTCATCTTGTTTTCTTGAAAATGTAGCCAATTTTCGAAGCACCGTTTAAAAAAGTTGAAACTTCAAAGGTTATAAAATTATATGACACCCTGAAATATCCACATGACCCCCCTGAACCTGAAGATGTGTATTTCACGTACTGATTCTGACTCCCTGAATTATCAATGGATATTATATAGCTTTTGAGGTTTCAAAGTAAAATAACAAAATACCTGTCAATGCTTTTTAACAAACAGAAGCTTGTAAAGAGATTTTGGTAAAGGTAAAGATGTGCCACCCCCCTGCATTTCTCGGTTGTATTTTTCCGTTTTTTCCTTTACCATACATAAAGCTGTATTTTAGGAACATTTTTAGCTAATGACCTTTTTGGAATACTAACCCTAACCCTAGCCCTAAACCTACCCCCCACTATGTACTGCAGTACACCGCGATTTGTCACAGTTGTGGTTCGTTGCGTTTTTCCGTCTTATAGGGTGGGGGATAGGGTTAGTATTCCAAAAAGGTTATTAGCTAAAAATGTTCCTAAAATACAGCTTTATGTATGGTAAGAAAGGCAAAAACAGAAAAATACAATTAACCGAGATTTTGTACAGTTACACATATCAAAATGAAGAAAGGACTGAACAAAGTATGACCATGTGATGTGTACAAACTGTAACATTTTCATAAGCAGTTTTTGTAGTCTGTTTAAAAAACCCAAAGCAACTCTGTTTTTATTGAACTCTATCCATCACGTGCCTTGTCATCACATGCTCAAGTGTGTGTAAATTTGATTAGCTTTGATAAGGTTTACCAGTTGTCTGAGGCAGAGCAAATCAATAATCCCACAATTTGACATGGCAGGTGAGGTAGCTAGTTAGTTGCTGCAGTGTCTCGGGTATCGTTGTGGCAGGTGTTTTTCACCGTTGGATTGCCACTACTCTTAGCTTGGACATCAGATCGTGCTACCTGTTTCCCCAGCGTTGGTCTCTCTCTGAGTCGCATGGTGTTCACCTGCCTCCTTCATGCATAATTGATTATCGATTTCCCGTGTTGTGAGGCTCTTTCTGGGATATGTGTTGGTGATAACCACTGACTTGGTCGATATTGCTGCTATCACCTTACAGCTGTTCATGCCACTCTTTCTCTCACCACTCTTTTCATTCTCCCACTTGAAGTACTGTACTTTGCCTTGCTATGTATGTCTAAAGCCAGTTTTCTGTTGTAGTTTTGACACCCCCAACAATGTTGCTTTTCACAATAGGGGGTGGGGTGGGTGTCTAAGCTATAACTTTGTCGTCTTCTCATTCATTTATATTATTCATTTTCAATTGCCTTGAGAAGGAAAAAACTGGAATGGAGCAGAAGATGTTTGAAAAATTCAGTTCAGCGCTGTGCTAAGGATCTTAGATGATAGCCAATGCTGGTTGCTATTGTTTCAACGTGTATCCAAAGCAAATGTATGCCTTCAGCCTTCAGGGCTTCACCCTCCCCATCTGAAAATTATAGTTGTGATTTTACTTGTGAAAGCAAACTATGTCACTTTCTGGAATTTAAATAGTATTGATTTCCTGTTTTGAGGTTTTTTCTTTGTGTTTGAGTGTTACGATTGTAAAATTTATTTCTGTTTTTTAGTCTGTCTTTGGGAAAAATCAACTTTAAAAAAGTCTCTCTCTATCATAGTCTATGTATGTGTGCTTGACGTGGTCACCAGTGACATGTCTAATAATAACCATGGCAAGTAAAACTGTCAAATTTTAATTTTATATCAGTATTTTCATCTGATTCAGCTCCGTTTGTATGCACATCAAGTTTTATTTTGCTTGCAAATGCAGATTCTCGTGAGAGTTTGAAAATTATATATTTTTTCCATGACAAGATGCTGTGTGTATTTTTTTTTAAATACAGTAAGAACATTTATCGCATTTTTTTTTTAGCTGTGCAACAACGTTTTATTTCTTCATCTTTTATTTTTCTCTGCTTTTGCCTGTCATGACATTCGTCAAAAACTATAATTTATTTAGCGAAAATGGTGGGGTTGTTTTAATGCAGATATGCACCTTCAGTAGTAGAAGCAGGGAAGTTAGATTTTTATCCCATATTTAGACAATGGCTCATGGCACCTTTGTACTTGGTTTAGAAAAAAAAAAGGTGTTCTACCGAACAATAATTTGCAAGAGAAGAGGATGATCAATGTTTGCTGGAAGGGATGAAGTCTGAATCACCCTCTGTCGATTTTCCGTTTGCTCCCAGAAGCTTCAAACAGGTCAAACTGGTTTTTCCTCATAGTTCCCTCATTTCAAAGTCCATACTGATGAAGGTTTAAAGAAAAGAAGGGATGGGGAGTGGTTGAGGGGAGGGAGGGGTGGTGGTGAAGGGTTGCAGTTGGACGGTTGGCTGATTAAGTTCCCTGGGACGTTGCTATGCATTGCAGGTACATTAGCATCCTGCAGCTTTTGTGAAGGCAGCAGTTAAGAGCTTCCTGACTGGGGCTGGAAAACTGCCCTGGCCGGTTCTGGATGGAGTTTGCATGCTCTCAAATTATATAAAAAGAAATGGGGTGGTGTGGGAAAGGGTTGGGCTGGGTAGGTGGGTCCACAATCACTCTCATCAATATGCTAGGAGGCTTTTCTCTTTAATTGACATTTGTGCATTTTCACAGGCTCAAAGGCCGTTGGGAAGCAAAACAAGAAATAAACATAATTGATGGAAAAACAAGAAATACACGTAACTGACAGAATTTTAGATGTTGGAAGAGGGAGAGGCAGGGCCTCGGATGCCAACACTGTTGGAATGTCCTCAGTTTTAATGCTTTGGATTTTGCAATAGTACAATGACCAAAGTTGATAGTTATTTTTGTTAGGTCTGTTACCAAGTGTTGGGGTTCTAAAGGAAGAGTGCTGTCAGTATTAAGATCTTGGATTTGTACAAATAAAAGGATGCCATGAATGACGAGGACTTTTAAGCTAAGATTAGGATTATCTCCAAGGAAACTGATGGTTTAGTGGATGTAGAGTATTCCCAAGCCTTTGTAGTTTAGTATTAATGACAGTCTTGTTAAGATACATAGAACGTCTATGTATCTTAAAAGATACTTCATCATTGAAAAGCTATATATGGATTAGCTGAGATTAGTGAGAACATACCCAAGATAAATATAAAAGTGAAGTTTCTGAGATTTTACAGTATTCATAATAATGAAGTTGTATTTAGAATATGCACTTTACAGTCATCTCATGTAATAACAGGAAACTAAGACTAAACACTCGCCATTCTTATTCATCGTTCCTGACCGTTTCCTTTATCACCTGTTCCCTCTCTCTTTTTCCGATCAGCGGCTGACGTCTGCTCTAGAGATGCCAATGTGTTCTTGGTAAAGGTAAAGATGTGCCACCCCCCCTGCATTTCTCGGTTAATTGTATTTTTCCGTTTTTGCCTTTCTTACCATACATACAGCTGTATTTTAGGAACATTTTGAGCTAAGAACCTTTTTGGAATACTAACCCTAACCCTAGCCCTAAACCTAACACTACCCCCCACTATATGCACTGCAGTACACTGCGATTTGTCACAGTTGTGGTTCGTTGCGTTTTTCTGTCTTATAGGGTGGGGGGTAGGGTTAGGTTTAGGGTTATTAGCTAAAAAAAATTTATTAGCTAAAAAAAAAAAGGTTATTAGCTAAAAATGTTCCTAAAATACAGCTTTATGTTTGGTAAGAAAGGCAATAACGGAAAAATTGAATTAAACGAGATAGGTAGGGGGGGTGGCACATCTTGACCTTTACCATGTTCTTTCTTTATCTGCTGCTTTTTGCTTCATAATGGACAAAATCATGTGGATGCAAAAAGTCACCCCCCCCAAAAAAAAAAAAAAAAATCGAGAAGGAGAGAGAGATATAAGAGTGGGGGTGAAATGATGTGAAGGAGGGTCTCATAGAAAAATCTTCTAGCTCATTGTTTTTGCTGCATCCTGAAATCTTCAGTGTTCCGAGGTTGGCAGATCCGCTTTTGGCGGCAGAGCCATTGTTCCAGCAGCTGGTCTCTGGGTGCGCTGCTTTCTCCCAGGATTAGCACGGCCTGCTCATTGTGTGCAGACGAACTGTGACGAAGAAAGGTAGTGCTAGGGGTGGAGAGAAAGTAAGGGTGAGTGAAGGGGTCAACTTGTGACGGTAGTGGTAGGGAGAGAAAATAGAGGTGGATGAAGGTGTGTCACTGTCGGGGGTGAGGGTGGGGGAAGGATGAGGAGAGGACAAATGTCTCTTTGAGCATACCCCTGCCCTTCAGAGCCCCCCCCCCCCCCTCCCATTTTGATTGGTTTTGGGTGGGGAAAGGTGTTGATTGTTGATGATCTTGGTATAATTATATATATATTATAAAAAAGAAGAGAATTGTGTGTATCTGGCAAAAAATTCAAACCAAGCAACCGGATAGAATTGTAATTTTTTTTCTTTTCGATTACTGGTAACTGGTACTCTTTGATGCAGTTGGATTCACTGAAAAATTGTTTTTCTTTCTTCTTTCATGTGGTCTACCTTTATTTCTTTCCCATATAATTATGCTTCGAATAGCTAAGTGGTTTCACTAACAGAACAGCAACAAAGTAATGTATGTTTTTATCAATTTGTTTTGAAATCCTCTAAAATTTCATATTACTGTGAAGTCTTGCTTTTCGCTTGGCTTTTCCACCCGTGTTTAGTACAAGAGGTATTAGGGACCGAAGTCTTTAGGCTGTCATACACTGAGGCTAAGTCTCAAATCCATTGTTTGTGGAATGGACCGACAAGAAAAAAGACCGGAGCAGTGAAATCACCTGCATTGTTCATTAGCTGACCATTGTTGAGAGTCCATTAACTGGCGGTGGACAAGATGGTCGGGTATACTAAGTCCAGGCGGGTGGGTCCATTAGCTGGCTGAAGATGATGGCTCATTGTTTGCGTCTTGTCTGCAAAAAACACACACCTGCCGTTGACCCTGTTGTTCCCTTTCTGTTTCATCACGATCCCCGCCCACATCCCTGATTCACCGGCAGTAATAACAATGACTTCTGTTACTGTTAGGGATTTGCTCCCCCGGTAGATCGGAGGTTTTTACCATGGCTTAGCTTGATAATCTTCCTCGGTTTCGGTACCCAGTGCTTGTTCTGGTTGATGATACAGATAGGCCTAATGGCTGCCATTCTGCCCCAATAAGTAAGAGTTGTATGGACAGGAAGGGATTTAAATTTTGCAGAGCGCACTTTTCAGGGTGATGTCTGTTACGTCCGTGATACTGTTTGCTTTATAATAAGGTTCAGAAGGTTAGATCTTGAAATGAAAATGTCAGGTATTGCAGGGTGATGTCTGTTACGTCCCTGATACTGTTTGCTTTATAATAAGGTTCAGAAGGTTAGATCTTGAAATGAAAATGTCAGGTATTGCAGGGTGATGTCTGTTACGTCCGTGATACTGTTTGCTTTATGATAAGGTTCAGAATGTTGGATCTTGAAATGAATATGTCAAGTATTGCAGGGTGATGTCTGTTACGTCCGTGATACTGTTTGCTTTATAATAGGGTTCAGAAGGTTGGATCTTGAAATGAAAATGTCAAGTATTGCAGGGTGATGTCTGTTACGTCCGTGATACTGTTTGCTTTATAATAAGGTTCAGAATGTTGGATCTTGAAATGAAAATGTCAGGTATTGCAGGGTGATGTCTGTTACGTCCGTGATACTGTTTGCTTTATGATAAGGTTCAGAATGTTGGATCTTGAAATGAATATGTCAAGTATTGCAGGGTGATGTCTGTTACGTCCGTGATACTGTTTGCTTTATAATAAGGTTCAGAATGTTGGATCTTGAAATGAAAATGTCGATACTGTTTGCTTTATGATAAGGTTCAGAAGGTTAGATCTTGAAATGAAAATGTCAGGTATTGCAGGGTGATGTCTGTTACGTCCGTGATACTGTTTGCTTTATAATAAGGTTCAGAAGGTTGGATCTTGAAATGAAAATGTCAAGTATTGCAGGGTGATGTCTGTTACGTCCGTGATACTGTTTGC
This sequence comes from Phymorhynchus buccinoides, assembly GCA_017654935.2. NCBI lineage: Eukaryota > Metazoa > Mollusca > Gastropoda > Neogastropoda > Raphitomidae > Phymorhynchus > Phymorhynchus buccinoides. Next base: position 38,593 of record JAGGCT020001306.1, read on the forward strand.
TTTATGATAAGGTTCAGAATGTTGGATCTTGAAATGAAAATGTCAGGTATTGCAGGGTGATGTCTGTTACGTCCGTGATACTGTTTGCTTTATGATAAGGTTCAGAAGGTTAGATCTTGAAATGAAAATGTCAGGTATTGCAGGGTGATGTCTATTACGTCCGTGATACTGTTTGCTTTATAATAAGGTTCAGAAGGTTGGATCTTGAAATGAAAATGTCAAGTATTGCAGGGTGATGTCTGTTACGTCCGTGATACTGTTTGCTTTATAATAAGGTTCAGAATGTTGGATCTTGAAATGAAAATGTCGATACTGTTTGCTTTATGATAAGGTTCAGAATGTTGGATCTTGAAATGAAAATGTCAGGTATTGCAGGGTGATGTCTGTTACGTCCGTGATACTGTTTGCTTTATAATAAGGTTCAGAATGTTGGATCTTGAAATGAAAATGTCAAGTATTGCAGGGTGATGTCTGTTACGTCCGTGATACTGTTTGCTTTATCAGAAGGTTGGATAAGGTTCAGAATGTTGGATCTTGAAATGAATATGTCAGGTATTGCAGGGTGATGTCTGTTACGTCCGTGATACTGTTTGCTTTATGATAAGGTTCAGAAGGTTAGATCTTGAAATGAAAATGTCAGGTATTGCAGGGTGATGTCTATTACGTCCGTGATACTGTTTGCTTTATAATAAGGTTCAGAAGGTTGGATCTTGAAATGAAAATGTCAAGTATTGCAGGGTGATGTCTGTTACGTCCGTGATACTGTTTGCTTTATGATAAGGTTCAGAATGTTGGATCTTGAAATGAAAATGTCAGGTATTGCAGGGTGATGTCTGTTACGTCCGTGATACTGTTTGCTTTATAATAAGGTTCAGAATGTTGGATCTTGAAATGAATATGTCAAGTATTGCAGGGTGATGTCTGTTACGTCCGTGATACTGTTTGCTTTATGATAAGGTTCAGAAGGTTAGATCTTGAAATGAAAATGTCAGGTATTGCAGGGTGATGTCTGTTACGTCCGTGATACTGTTTGCTTTATAATAAGGTTCAGAATGTTGGATCTTGAAATGAAAATGTCAGGTATTGCAGGGTGATGTCTGTTATGTCCGTGATACTGTTCAGAATGTCAGATCTTGAAAACTTAGGTAAACATTTTTGACGGTTTGGTCTTTGAAAAAAAAGAGTAGATTTTATGCCCACACTATGCTTTTCTTTAATTTAAAGAGTATAACAATACTATAGTTGCTCTCTCTCTCTCTCTCTCTCTCTCTCTCTCTCTCTCTCTCTCTCTCTCTCTCTCTCTCTCTCTCTCTCTCTCTCTCTCTCTCTCTCTCTGTTTGTCTGGGTTTTTTTTATCTGTTAAAAAAATGGCAAAGAGGAAAACAGATTATATTAACTGAACATGTTTGCATCAGTTTGTTGTTGACTTTGCACTCCCCCCCCCTCATGTTTGTCTGTCTGTCGTCCAAATTTGCACACCAGCAACGCTGGGCTTTGGGGGTTTAATTTGAAGGGGGGTGGGGTGGGTGGATCCTCCATAATTAATCCAGTGTAAGGAGTGGGTAGAGAAGAATCTGTCTTCTATTACACGTAGTTCCAAAGCAAATCAAGTCAGAGCAATGGTACGCCAGATTTGGGCTTATCTCTCCCCTCTCCCTCCCGCTTCTCGTTCTGTATGCAAGGGGATGCGTGCCGATCAGTCCGCGTCACGTTTCAGCAGTACAGCATGGAAGCGGCGGGGTGTAAATGTTTGATCAGAAGGGAGGGGTGGTGGTGGTCCTGGGCCCCTTGGGGCCGCCAGCTGACGTCGTCAAACTTTGATGTGGCACCGAGTGGGCCGTTCATCAATTTTGCACGTGCACCAACCTCGGTCTTCCTTCCCGTAGGGTCTCGCGCCTCAGCGCGATCCGTTTCCCCCACTGAACAGTTTGAAATCCCTGTCTGGGCATAGGTCTCAGTCTCTGCTTCACTTGTCTCATTCTCCGTGGTTCAACTCACTCTCTCTCTCTCTCTCTCCTCTCTCTCTCTCTCTCTCTCTCTCTCTCTCTCTCTCTCTCTTCCCATCTTATTTCTGTCTGTGTCTCCCTATCCTCTCTCTCCCTCTCTCTGTCTATCTCTCTGCCCTCCCCCCCCCCCCCCCCCCCCCTCTTGTGTGTGTCAGCAAGGAGAGTAGAATGGTGTCAGTAAAACCATCGACAGATCACAGTACATGCCTTGCTCGCATCCCTTGGCTTCCCCAGCCTCCACACACGAGCACATAATTCTGCATGCGTGTAGTGGTCACTGCTCTTGCTGAGTCAGAAAGTGAATAGTAATGTCACAGTCCGTGTGTTACACAGGCGGTAGATTTAAGTAAAACTTCACTGTAGAAAATAGCTACAGAATGAGGATTTAAATAACCCCGAACTGGTCGAATTTGATAGATAATACGACCTCTTTTGCTTACTATTGGTCCCAACCCCGATACTTATGCCACCGAGTGCGCTGTTATGCGTCCAACCGCACGATGTGCCACGCCCATCTACTAACACCGTAGTTTGACCATCCACAGTCGGTTATGAAACTTATCTGCGTGGTCAAAGCAAAAGCGTGATGTCATTTTACACGGGTCACCAAATAATTAATGGAGTTTGCCGACCGTTGTTATCAGGTCCAACCTCCAATCACGGACTAGATCACTGACTGGTTGAAACCCTGATTATGAATAATGCTGGACTTGGTAATGATTAGACTGGGCGACAGTGCGGGTCTTAATTAGTGGCATCAGGCACTGAGTCCAGTGTACTAATCACCAATACCCTGGCAGCTGTGTTGGAAAAGGGAGTGGCAGTGTACAGTTGGAAAGCCAGCATGGTTTTGAACCGAGACATAACGTCTATTATTACAATGAAGCTGCTGCTACCTGTCGAAAATTATCAAACGCATTCTCTCCGTATTTCTCAGAGAGAAAGAGAGGTAGACAGACAGAGAAAGAGTGTGTTGAGTGTGTGTGAATTAATGTGGAAAACACGGACAGGGAGAGCATGTATGGGAGGTGGAGAGAGAGAGAGTGGAGAGAGAGAGAGAGAGACAGAGCAATGAACGCAATGAATTTTAATGTGAGGCCACCGACCTATACACATTTGGAGGTGCAACTAAAATATGCACACGACTAAAGCAAAAGCAGGTACAGAACACAATGTTTAGACCAATACTTTGACAGACAAAAATGGAGAGAGAGAGAGAGAGATCTAGTTATATCAAAATAATAATACATATGATATTGTTCACAAAGTGTAACCTTCACTCACATGAAAGTTGTGCCCGTGTGTGTATGTGTGTGCGAGACACCCACCCCTACCACTGTCTAAAAGATAGGCCTAGTGCTTGCCGTGTGTTACCTTCTCCCCCCCCCCCCTCTCTCTCTCTCTGTGTCTCTCTCTCAATGGAGAAAAGACTCTGTGGCTTGTTTCACGATAAACGTGTAGTGTATAGTAGTGGAGAAAAGACTCTTTCTCTCTCTCTCTCTCTCTCTCTCTCTCTCTCTCTCTCTCTCATCTCTCTCTCTCTCTCTCTCTCTCTCTCTCTCTCTCTCTCTCTCTCTCTCTCTCTCTCTCTCTCTCTCTCTCTCTCTCTCTCTCTCTCTCTCTCTCTCTCTCTCTCTCTCTCTCTCTCTCTCTCCTCTCTCCTCTCCCCCCCCCCCTCCTCCGCTTCTAGTCGTCAAGAAAGCATCTTCTTTCAGAGCTCGTTTCATGTTGCAAACGAACAGGTGGTGTGTGGTTGGTTGCTCTCTGACAATGTTGTAGACCCATATTTCGTTTTTCTAACCAGCATGCGGCGAGAGAGATCCCTCCCTGTCGCTAAGTAATTTCCTCCAAGCTTCTGCGGTTTCCGTGGTAACCTTTCACCAAGACCGCTTGACCGTTTCTAGTTGTATTGTGGGCAGCGTCACGCGCGGCGCTAGTGGGCTGGAGGGGTTAGAGAGAGAGAGGGGGGAGGGGGGACAGGGAGAGCATGTATGGGAGGTGGAACTTTTAATGAAGGGAAGATGATTGAGCTCGTGGACACGTGAGTACGTCCGCTCGTGCACCTGCGCCACACCCGTGATGATGTGTCCATCCATCGTCAGCCTCACTGATTGCTCGTCTTGGGTGGATGGCAGCAGTGGATCCTTGGATGTACTAGAAGAGGGAAACTGAAAGGGGGGATGGAAAGAAAAGGGGGAAAATAGGCTATTGCTGCTAAATTCAGTGATGACTTCATAACAAGGGAAACAAATCTTGTGGGGTTTGTGCATGCATGTATGTTGGGGCTCGCACAAAACTGTTTGTTTTGTTTTGCAGAAACATTCAAGTATCGATACCTTTCTAGAGTTTTATTATTTTAACATGTTATATTGAGATCGTTTATTATTGAGGGGTGGATTATTTTTTTTAAAGATAGGGTGCATGCTTGTGGCTTTATCTGAGTGTTTTGTTTTTTGTGTGTGGTGACATTCATGTTTTCTTATTTTCGGGACTAAAAATTAATGGGATCGCTAATTTGGACGCTTGTGTTCTCACCTCCCCAACCCCCACCCAGTTAGTCTCTTGCCCTTTCACACGCACACCCTCCCCTCCCTCCCTTTTACTTAGCTTAATACCAGATGGCTGGTTCAGTTTGTTTGAACCTCATCACCTAACACAAACTGCTTGGACAAACGACCAGCTGCCCATCCGTTTCAACTGGCTACTACTACTGTAGCCTAGCTTTCTTCTTCGTCCATGGCTAGGTTGACCCGGCAGATCGATTATTGGTATGGTGAGGCTTTCAGGTGTGTCTAGTATGGGTAGGGGAAGGGAAGGGGGTGGAGACCTGGGTGGGGAAAGGCCACTTGCCGTGGTGGAATCAATAAAGAACTCGGGGTGGAAAAAGCCCACAATCGATAGCTAGCCAGTCACCCGCCCTCCCCTCCAGGGGAGAAACAAAGGGTGGGTGCCTGCCACCCGACTCCCTCCCCTCAGGTGGCTGGCACTGGGCTCTGCTTGCTGGCTGCTGTCGTGGCAGTGAGCGGTGAAAACCCCTTCCTTCCTACCCTTTCCCCTCTCCTTTCTGTGCCGACCCCCAGTGTCTGTCCCCAGGCTTCACTGCCCATGTATGGACCCCATCCTTGCCGTCACCCAGCCTGCTGTCCTTGTCAGGCAAGCTCGCGTGTTCTTTGAATAATTTATGGGCTTTTTCAGGGTTTTGCCAGTTCCCACTTGCTGGATGGTTAACTTTTTCAAATGGTTTTGGCATGGGAGGCCCGTCGCTGTACGGTGTACAATCCTTTTATTGACTGTTGAGACAACTTGATTGAACATGTTGTCTATCTCTGTCTGTCTTGTCTGTCTGTATCACACACATACACACACATGCACATACACGAACACACACACTTGCGCGCACACATGCACATACACGCACATGCTCACACGCATTAATTTAGTCTATCCTGTCCTATCGGACTCGGTCTTCACATTACACATATCGACATGTGCATATTAGTGTGCCTATTTCTTAGTTTCTCTTTAAAAAAAAAAATATATATACACACAAACATAAAACCTTGATAGAAGATAGAATCTGATGCTTTTGAAGTAGTATTTAGTTTGGTTGTGCCCATTAGTACCGGGTCGAATAATATTCTGGTAATGACAGCACCAAATAATATGCTGAGGATGGTCAGGTTTGTTTTCTGCCTGCAAAACGATCAGGTCTACCTGAGCTCAGGTAAGATAGGTAGATGCTAATCTCCTGTCTGGGGAGCTCATCTTTCAGCAGCTTGCCGCTGTGGTGGGCAGCCACGTCAATTAGGCGGCCATCAGATTGGTCAGGGATGTGTTTTAGCGCTGCTCCCGCAGCTTGTTTTCCGCCCGCTGATTGTCATTAGGCGGCCACCTGATGAGCGCTGTTCTTTCTTATTGTCGACCAGCTTTTTGTTAATCAGCGGCGGCTGTTCATAGGGCAAACAGGGGGTAATAGACTGTCCGGGCGTACTGTTTCTCGTTGATTAGTCCTGCAGAGTAGGGATAATGTGGGTGGTCAGTCCCTCTGCTGTATGCATTCAGCGGCCAATTACTGGAGAGAAAGGCTGTGCTTGGGGTTATAGGAAAACACGGGTCTTTTGTGTGTGTTTGTCGCGGAGAAGATTAATAACGAGAATGAGGCACCATGAGGAATTTGATGTACAGCGTCAAGGAAAGATATAAAGTAAATGCCTGTGTGATGTGTAACATGTCATCATGATCAGGTATAACATTGTTTGACTAAAACAAACCCACAACAACCACCACCACGACCCTCATAAATTTAATACCTTTGTATTAATATGATCTGTCTACCTTCGCAATAGTATGCAACTTGTTAATGTTTTGGAATCGAATAAAAGCACGACAAGAAAGCATGCAATTCTGGGACTGGGGTGGGGATATAACTTCAGTTTGAGTCATTTTTATGTTTACTATAAAAAAAACACACCAAAAGATTGGGAGAAAAAGATTTCTTAAGTGACATGAAGTCTGGATTTTAAAATAGGTGCAGTTTTACAGGATAGATAGCAGGAAGTTTGAAATAAATTCAATGCATGGGTGGCTGTGGTTCTTGATAATTCATTTGATGTGTCCGTAGTAATTAAGTTTTTAATTTAATTTTTTTTTTAAGACCTGGAGAATAAAATGTTTAAGAGGTGAGCAGCTATGGATGGGTAGCTTCAATGCGGATGCCTGACGTCTTCGAATACAAAGTATCTTCTATCTTTCTGTTCTAAGTTATAAGTTCTAGCATTGGAAAATTAATTCTCTCTGGTCTCTGCCCCTTTTTTAGTCCCCGAGCCGAAGGTTCGGGAACTATTGTTTCTGTCTGATCCGTCCGGCGTGCCTCCATCCGGCCGGCCGGCTAGTCGTCCGTTTTTCTCAAAAACTATTCAGTCTATCATCATCAAATTTGGTATACTAGTTTGCCAAGATGCAAGCTATCCACTGATGTACTTAGTTTTACATTAAGGTCAAGGTCGCGCCAGTTACGGGGTTCAACCCCCAAAACATATAATCGCTAATATCTCGCGAAGTTTTGCATGTATTTCAATGCAGTTTTTTTCACAACATTTCTTGATGAATGGTCTATAACTGTGCGCTCGTGTGCGCATGATCGCGCGCGCTCAAATCACGGGTCCGAACATACATGTGCCATGAAACAGCTTTGTAGCTCTGTGGTTGACTCTCTCTCTCTCTCTCTCTCTCTCTCTCTCTCTCTCTCTCTCTCTCGATTTCGGAGTAGCTCGGCGATGCTGCGAGGGGACTTTCCAGCCGCCCGGCGTTGCACTTGTTTCTGTCTGTCTCTGTCTCTCTCCCCCCCCCCCCCCCCCCCCCCCCCTATCACTCTCGTGGACAGTGTTGCCATAAGAAAAAATGCAAAGGGGAGGGGAACTTTGAGACATTTTGCTTAGGCCAACCTAGGTGGGTTTTTAAAAAAATACATGATGTACAGGCCTTAGACAGACAGAGACAGAGAGTTGGACGGGTGATAATGAGAAGCGATTGCGTTAAATTAATCGAGTTAGACGCTGTATCTGGAACTTGACAATTTTATCCATCGGGAGTGTTGTGACATGTAAGGACATGCCACCACACGTGCTGCCACTTTGCTGCCACTTGTAAGCACGCGCATACGCACGCACGCACCCACGTGCATGTTCTCTTATGCACGTACACATTCGCATGTAAACCCAAACCCAAAGCATTTTGGCCTGAAAGGAAAGACGAGTGAACTGGCAGCGTTGGAATAGAACGGGTTATAAGGAGAGGAAGTGTGGCACACGGTAATTTCGTCAATACTACCCCCCTCCCCTCATGCTACTTCCCCCAACACACACACACACACACGCATACGCACACGCACGCACACTACCATATTGTTCCCCCCCCCCCCCCCCCCCCCCCCCCCCCCCGTTTACTGGTTCGGCGAGCGTTATTGATCATCGACACTCTTTACCCGGGTGTTGCATTTAAATTTAATGCGCCAGTGTTTGCTAGTCAATGGCATCACCGGGCCGGGGCACGCATTACCAAGTCTGCTGCTGGACTCGGGACCATTGTGTGTGTGTGTGTGTGTTAAAAAGGAAAGAGTCGGGTTGATGAGGAAGGGGGAGGGATAAGGGTGGGGACGCCAGAAAAAACAATAGTACAGGAAGTGAGGAGGGGGGGGGGGGGGGGGTGTGTAGAAGCTTGGTTTCCCAACAATAACGGCCCGTCGCTGCCGCCCGCCCGCCATCAAAGAAGGAGCCCGAGTGTGACCAAACTCTGAAATCGATGAAGGTCGGAAGGGAGGGAGAAGAGATGAGGGAGGGTGGTGGTAAGCAATAGAGAATGGGTGGGGAAGGGGGTGAGCCATGCACTAGTCGTTAGAAACAGGCTTGACTGGTTGTGTGACTTCCCCCACCCCCCCTTCCGTGTCAATGTTTGTTAGCCTTAACCTGTCCCTTGGTTGTCGAACTTTTCTTTTTATTAACTACTAAAACTACTAATCAATTTTTGACTTTCCCTTCCCTCTTTTTATCTTTGTTGACTTTATGAAACCATGGCAGCAGTAAAGCCTGAAGTTTGAAAGTGAAGCGTGTGTATGGAGAAGTGTGTGTGTGTGTGTGTGCGTGCACATGGGTGCAACTTTTCCTGGGACCCTTTTCCTGGTATATAAGGATTTCTTATTTTTTGAATTTTACCAGAAAAGGAAGTTCCTTTTTTTTAAATTTGTCAAACAAGATCTTTGTGTGTATTGTATTTTTCAAACACTTTAAAATAAGTATTTGTATAAATTATGGAAAAAGCAAACTAAAATACCTTCATAGATCAATTTTTGCTTCAGCTGCAGGGGGACATTACCCCTGGACCCCGGCCTTTCAGGTTTTTTTCATTTTGTGTAGTTGCACCCATGGATGGGGGGGGGGGGGGGGGGGGGGGGGGGGGGGGGGGGGGGGGGGGGGGGGGGGGGGGGGGGGGGGGGGGGGGGGGGGGGGGGGGGGGGGGGGGGGAGGGGGGGGGGGGGGGGGGGGGGGGGGGGGGGGGGGTCAGCTAAGAAACACCAATTTGTTCCTTCAAGTTTTGATCGCATACACCTCTCTAAACGTGGTATTATTGAGAATTATGCCTTTTTTGTGTGTCAAATCCACCCATTTGCGTCCCCCCCACTCTTGCCCCCCAAAATGTTTTTATTTAATTTTTTTAAATGTAACAAATGTTAAGTACTATAGTTACATTGTTGATATTTTCTGATGTTAACTGTTATGTGCAATTTATATCTTTGTAATATTTAAGCACTTTGGCGACTGAGTCAAGAGTATGTGGCAGTTAAGAAAAAAAGGATTTTGGTAGTTGAAGTTACATTGCTAAAATTGAATGATGTTATGTGCCATTTATGTTTCTGTATGCATTCTTTGGTGACTGCTCATGAGTGTTGTTTTGATACTTGAGAATATACATTTTTTGTTGTTTTAAGGTAGAAAACTTGATTATTGTAGTGAATTGTTATGCAATGTTATAGCTTGAATGGCCTTATAATTTTGCTTTCCACTTACAGTTTTGGAGCAAATATTAAAAGAAACTTCAGTCAACAGGATGCTTAAGTTGTGGTCCGGTTTCCTGTCATACTTGGTACACATAAAAAAACCTAGCTTCTACTTAGTTTGCTACATACAGGTGCAATTTAGCAATATATGGGTGTAACAATAAAAAAACACCATGTTTCATATTTGTTTTCTGAGGAAGGAAGAAAACGGACTGAGAAAGTGTCTATTTGCATGGTTCAAATATAACCACATGACATGTTACAACTTTCTTTTTTCTGAGTGGTAGTATATAAATGTCATAATTTAGCAGGAATCCCAGGCGCCTTTTAAGTCCTTGTGAATTGTTTTTTTTTTGGGTCAACAGGCCTAAGTGCTTTATTTCAGCAAGTAGATCCTTTTAATTCATCAAGAGGTCCTTTTAATTTGTGAAAGGTTCTGTTAAGTCCTGTTTTATCAAGAAAAAAAGTGATAAAGAATCTGACTGACAGCTAAGACATTTTTGACAAACAAAAAACAAAAACTAGCAGTATACAAAGTTGTCGGTGTCACAGATCGAAACGGGCAATTCATTTCAAGCTGTGCAAGTCTCTCTGCACCAAGATACAGTGATTCGCTTAGAGCTTAAAGGTGAAGCGCTATAAAACTTTTCTTAAATAAATAAATAAATTCATTCCATGCTTAATGGACTGTCGGCTTTAAGTTTAAGACATTGTGCAACTGTTCACTACATTTTGCTCTTGGTCAACAATAGGGCATTTGCCACGAGTGTTCGTTCACGAGACTACTAATTTGCCCGCACTCGTTCTGCCTGAGTTAAGTTGGCCTTCTAATTCAACTCTCTGATTTCAAGTCAGTGAAATTCAAGGTTGCCAGCACGCGGCAAGTGGGATTCGGCATTCTATCATGAACATGTCATACAATCAGGCCCTTTTACAATCTTTTGAGGTCCTTATAAGTCCTTTAAAGGTCCTTTTTTGGTTCATGAAACCCTGTTTAGGCTTGCCGAGAATTGTTACAAAGATGATGCCATAACAGGGGAAGATCCAGTAGTTAGTTACATATAACACCCACCTCGCATTCGTTATTTCAGTAATGAGAGTTGGAAAGTACAAAAAAACATGCAATGATACAGACTGGCTTTTCTTGAAAGACTGCTTGACTTAGAGAAAAAGGTGTTAAAACTATTTATAGTGATTTAAGAAAGTTGATATCGTTCTTTCCGCACAAAAGATCAATACTACCTGCCCTCACCCACCACCCCACCCTCACAGCATCCGCTGTTCAGGAGAAGCTACATGACAGCCAGACATGTGACAATGTTGTAGGCAGTACAGCCTAGTGAAATTGGGGGGGAAAGCGGCAGTTGAAAAAAAAGCAAACCAAAGGTCATAATTGCCAAACGGGGAGATAAAACAGCAGCTTGGGTATTGATTTGGAGCGTGGCTGATGTCACGTGCTGTGTCCTCCCCCACACCTTTCGCTCTCTTGTTTATTCCCCTCACTCCTTTCCTCCATCTCCCAGAGCTTTGCCGAGTGCGCTTGATCAGACACCCAGAGTGGCAGTGTTCTACCCCACCCTACCTGTGCCATCAGTTGTGCCGTGTTGTTTCTTGTTGCTAGGATGCTGTGTGCCGGGTGGGCTCTACCTCGACGCTTTTTGAAGTTTCAAATGTCACGCGTAACACAGATGACAGTTTTTGTTTTTTCTCTGCTTTTTCTGTAGTTGCTGCTACCCACTGCCCACTTCAGTGAAAGGAAGGAGTTGAGTTTGCTCCACACGCGGGGGTTTCTTGTGACATTACCTTTACCTACTACTACTCCCTGTCTGTCCTGGGTGAGAGCTTGGCTACCCGCCTGCCTGCCTGCCCAGTGCGCAACGCCCGCATCTTTCCTGATAGGTTTCTGCTTTTGTAGCTCTTGTCGCTTCGCACGTGACTCAAGATGGCTGATCATGATGATATGGACAGTGTTGAAGGTACGTGCTATATAACCGTGTCAGTGTGTGCGTCTTTACTGTTCTTGTTGTGCATACTTCTTGGTGTGTGTATGAGAGTGTGTGTGCGTGTGTATGTGTGGGCCACAGTGTGTGTGAGTGAATGTATGTGTGTGTATGCGTGCGCACATGCATGGATGCTTGCATGTGTGTATGTGTGTGAGTGTACGTGCATGGATGCTTGCATTGTGTGTGTGTGAGTGCGTCACAGTGTGTTGTGCGCGCACATGCATGGATGCTTGTGTGTGTCTATGTGTGCATGGATGCTTATGTGTGTGTGTGACTGCTGTGCACGCGCAAGTGCTCTCATGCATTTGTGTGTGTGTGTATGTATGTGTGTGTGTGTCACATTGTAAATGCATTGGTATTGATACAATGGTAACTTTTTGTAAAGGAGAGCGGTATGTGTTGGGACAATCCTACTTTGTGGACGTCTTTACTATGCATGTTATTTGTACTGGTCTTCTCTGTGTTTGTGTGTGCGTGCGCATGCGTGCGCGTGTTTAGGGCATGTGTGGCAGAGAGAGAGATATATATATTTTGTTACTAACGTTAGCTTTTGCTGCATTTTCATATCTTTAGTAACTTACAAATTTATGCTTTTGCTGTGCAACTAAATTAGAGGGTGCACAGAATTTTATAGTTCGCATAAACCAATTTTATAGTCTGCATACACCGTTGAAGCCCAAACCCAAATAATCAATCAATCAATCAATCAATCAATCAATCAATCAAATCATTGATTGTCCTTTTAAGAAACAGTGCATAAAAGGAAATTTGGCTGCTGTCACCAAGACAAACAAACAACAGACAAGTACAGTAAAAAGATGATCATGACACAAAACATTATATTACACTAGCGCAACGCCCCGTACCGGTAACGCCTAGTACTGGTAACGCCTTGTACAGGTAACGCCAAGTACCGGTACCACTGAGTACTGGTTTCGCCGGGTCCGCAAAATATTATGTTTTTACTTTTGTGGCTGAAAATACAATTTTTTGACCCCTACCACTTTCAAGGCCTACTGATCTCCTTGACCTTGACCTTGATCTGTATGCAATCATCAGAACAACCATAAGCCAAATTACCTACATGCCAAGTTTGAAGTCCCTAAGACCAACGGTGTGGACGTTATAGCCCCTTAAAGATTTTTGGTTTTCAAGGTCATACGCCAAGGTGAAGGTCATGACGGTGATAATTTATGCGCGGATGCCTTCTCTCATGGTGACACGCCACCACAGAAAACTGGAAGCGATTCGGTAAAGCAGTTCGGGAGATATGCGTGGGACAGTAAAACCCAATCATTAGACCCCCACCACTTTCAAGGCATACCGATCTCCCTGACCTTGACCTTGACCTTCATTGGTACACCATCATCAGAACGGCCATAAGCGAAAGTACATCCATGCCAAGTTTCAAGACACTAGGACCTGCGGTGTGGATGGCCCCTTAACGATTTTCGGTTTTCAAGGTCATACACCAACGTCAAGGTCAGGACGGCAAACAGTTTTACACAGATGCCTTCCTCTCATGGGGACACACCACCACACAAAATGTGAAGCGGTTCGGGAGATCCTTGGGACAGACAGAAAAGAACAAACAAGCAAACAAAAAAAGGAAACAAACCCGAACAGCTCGGATTTACTAACCGCAAGTGCGTGTGGAGCTGCGTGTGGTCCCTCCCCCCTCCCCACGACCCCTTGGCGGAGGTTTCCGAAAAGTAAGGATGGCATGACCTTCCGAGGATGCCAAGGATGCTTGATACCAACTTTGGTGTCGATCGGTTGAGAACTGTGGCCCCCTCCAGCCCACCCCCCTGAACACCCCCACACACACACACCCGACCATCCCCCCCCCCCCCCTCCCCCCCCCTCCCCCCTCTCCCCCCTCCTCCCCCCCCCCCCCCCCCCCCACGCTCACAGCTCACACACACTTGCCGTTAGTAAATCCGAGCTGCGTGTGGTCCCCCCCCCCCCTCCCCACAACCCCTTGTTGGAGGTTTCCGAAAAGTAAGGACGGCATGACCTTCGGAGGGTACCAAGGATGCTTGATTCCAAATTTGGTGTCGATCGGTTGAGAACTCACAGCTCACGCACTTGCCGTTAGTAAATCCGAGCTGCGTGTGGTCCCTCCCCCTCCCCACAACCCCTTGGCGGAGGTTTCCGAAAAGTAAGGACGGCATGACCTTCGGAGGGTGCCAAGGATGCTTGATACCAAATTTGGTGTCGATCGGTTGAGAACTGTGGCTGTGCATAAGGGACACACAGACAGACAGACACACACACACACACACACAGATTTCGAAAATATATATATATATATAGATTAAATTAGTCATTAAAAACATTATGTTAATTATATACATAATAAACATTATATTAATTATTAAGACTAAATGATCAAACTAAAATTAAAGCATGACCTGGAGACATCACAAGGCACACACACACGCGCGCACTGAGATAGAAGTGTCCACAATACTTATAAGATACTACGAGGGAACTTTGTATCCGCCCGGCTTCAGCCTGTTTTTTTTCTTTTTTTCCGTTTTCTTAACATAAACGTCGTTAGTTAAGTTTCATTGTTAATGTTTGTTAAAAGAAAAGTTATGTTTTTTATTCTAATCTAATTTCTAAAGGAATGATCAGGCAGCTGTACCTCCCTAATCCCTCCCCCCTTCCCAGTCCTTGTTTCTTCATTCCTCCATACCTCTTATCAGTTCCCCTCTATCCTTTCATCACTATTCACACACCCCTTCATTACCTTCCTCTCCCTCTCTCTCTGCCCCCCTCCCCACACACCTCCCCCCCTGTTTCCCCTCTTTTCTGGTAGTCCTGATCTGGTTCCCACTACTGCTGATCATAAAGTCAGCAAGTTATGTCAGAATTATAAGTTTTTTTAGTGTAACAGAAAATCACTGCAAGGAAAAAAAAGTCAAGAATATAAAAATATATGTTACATGAGTTTGGGTTGTGATAATTATATCTTAGGGTAGTAAGTAGAGGGTTAATAAAACAAGTGTTTTATCCTATGCCATATCAATTTCCTGACGCCATTATTGATTAAGGAAACCAAAAAGTTTTCCTCCTTTCGGAGGGAGAAACTTTTCAATGAAACACAGCAGTATTACGTTTTTCTTTTCTTTTAGAAATACCAGAAAGTGAGAATAATAGATTGCTGTCCATTAAATTTACAATTAATGTTGGTATTCATTCATTTAAAATTAATGTAAATTGACTTTTAATCCAATCCAATGTCTTTTGAAACTCCAAAGCTCGTGTAATGTTCTTCAGTAAAGAAGGGAAAGTGGTGGTGATCACTACAGCGCTTATTTCAACTTTCAAGAGTCGAAAAATAAAGCTTTTAGCCAGTACCGAGCCACATTCAGGCATCAGAATTGTCAGAGGATCTGCAAATTTCAGAGGATAAAGAATTTCCGACAGAGGATTGGCTTCTACTGTCAGAGGTTTTACCTTTTCATTGAGTATTGTTTTTTCTGTTAAAGAGCATATTAGACTAGTAAATTAGAACGATTCCCTGAACTGATTTCGGTGTTGTCCCTCTATATTCTGGGGCTTCGGTGGCTCTTGTATCACGATTTTCAGAGGATTGGATTTCAGACAATTCTTATGTCTGCTCATTGCTTCCACATCAGAGAACCTTGATTTGATGCTAACTCTCTCTCTCTCCCTCCTTCCCCCTCCCTCTCTCTCTTTCAACCCTTCCCTTTCAAACTCATTATCCTTGGCCCCTTTGAGACGGCAGATGTCAGATGTCAGGTGTGAAGGCGGTGACCACTATGATTAACCCTTTCACCGCCAATGTCGCATTTTAGCACCAAACTGATTTAACACCCACGCTACTAAAAGGCATAAAAGTTGGATCAGTTATCCAGTATCCTTATGTTGTTAATTTTAGGAGATAAGGAAAGGGTTTATTTGATGCATGTCATTGGGGGATTCACAGTACTGCAGATGCCAACTTTTCGTTATCTAGGTAAGTTTGAGAGAAAGTTTTGGATGAAAAATATCTGGCGGCAAAAGGGTTAAGGAAGAAGAGGTGATAAAAAGGACCTGGAGGAGATTCTCGGAAATAACAAAAAGCATACAAACTCGAACATGCCACTCAATAGGGAAGAATCTTCCAACCTTGCCATTTCTTTCTTCCCACCCTACCCTATCCCCGGTTACTTTATGTCTGTCATCTCCTTTTACAAAACATACACCTCTCTCTCTCTCTCTCTCTCTCTCTCTCTCTCTTCTCTCTCTCCTCCCTCTTTCTCTGTCCTCTCTTTCTCTCTCTCCTCTCTCTCTCTCTCTCTCTCCCCCCCCCTCTCCTCTCTCTCCCGATGTTGATCTGGTTTCCTACGAATGACGTTGACGGATGTCACATGAGGGTGGTGTCTGAGCTGGCTGGGTGTTCGGGAATTAACTAGAAAAGTCTGGAATGAACGTTTTGTCTCTTTTGTGCCAATCACGTGCATTCAGTTTTGCATACACGCATGCATGCACGCGGGGACACACATATAACTAGCAGTAGCATGCATGCAATACCCCCCCCCCCCCCCTCACACACAGATAGAAAGTCTCCCCCCTTCTCTCTCTCTCTCTCTCTCTCTTCTCTCTCTCTCTCTCTCTCTCTCTCTCTCTCTCTTCTCTCTCTCTCTCTCTCTCTCTCTCTCTCTCTCTCTCTCTCTGTACATCTGTGTCTGTGTGCGTACGTATACGCGCACGTACACACACACACACACACTCACGCAAATACACACGCGTGCGCACACACACACTCACACGCGCGCATTGGGCATGGCTAGCGGTGGATTCTGATGAAATCTACATCATCTACTAACCACCACCACCACCCCCACCCCTCTCCCCTTCCTTACACCACCACCACCACCACCTCCTTTCTCCACTCCACCCGTCATACTTCGAATCATGTGAGGCTGAGTAGGGGAAGCACGTGGCATGCGACCTGCTCCCGTTGGCACCCGCTTATTGGCTGTTGCCTGGCGACGCTGTGTCAACAGCAGGCCAGCCAGCCAGACCGATCCCCAGCCTCGTACCAGTAGCACGGGCAGCGCGTTCGGTAAATCCAGGGAGGGAGGGAGGGGCAGTGTAGCGGGCTGAGAAAGAGGAGGGGTTGGACTTACTTGGCTAGGTGTGTGTTTGGGTATGGATGGGTTCAGGTGTGTGTGCCGTGCCACACAACAGCCAGAGACGACGCTGACGACACACCACCAACTTTGTGCTACGCTTCTGGTCTTTCTCTTGATTTTTCTTGCTTGCTAACACTGTTGATCTCTTCTCGCCAGTAAAAAAACGGACAAGGGGGATCGCATGGCAATCGCCGTCAGTTTTTCCATTGAAAGAGAGTAGACGGCTGAAATTATAAAAGAAGGAGAAAAAAAAGAAGAGATAAACTGGTGATAGAAAAGAGTGGGAGAAGTCGGAGGGAAAAAAAGAAGGGAAGGGGGAAGGAAATAGCAAAATACGAGGCGATATTTTCAGTGTGCTCTATTATTCATTCACAACTCGTCGATTAGAGACAGACAGAGAGAGAGAGAGAGAGAGAGAGAGAGAGAGAGAGAATGACAGGCATACCATCTTGTCAAGCCCGAGACTTCAGAAACAAGCGATCGTCACTCGGCGGATGAAAAAAGGGGGTGGGAGTGGAGAGAGACTGAGAGGCAATGGGTGAAAAAGAGAACGAAGCGTGGCAGGCCTGAACTTGATCCCCGAGCTGTCTGTCGTCGACCCTCTTGAGGACAACAACGACGATGAAAACGACGAATGAACGACCACAGCGGCAGCGTTGGCGTCACCACATCACACCACATCACACCGATATAGCCAGCTTGTTGCTGTTTGTGCTGCCAACACGACGGAAACTCGCCACCCCCGACCCCCCGTCTATCCATCCATTCCTTCGCCTAGCGTGCAGAGCCACTGGGGAGTCGCACAGACAAAGCCGTTTTATGAGAGGAACAAACAAACAAAATCTTGCCGAAGCACGGCCGTATTTTCTCCCCTCCGTTTGATTCATCAAAGAAACGGCGCATTGGTATTGTCGCTTCTTCAGTTCTTGCCGGTGGTGAAGACGGGTTTCTCTTGGTGGAAATGCTGATAGTGATGACACTGGTAGTCAATTTCCTGTAGAACACGGAGAAGGATCGGATTCTTGACCGGGAGGGAGGAAAAGGAGACAATGGGCTTTGATGTGAACATTTTTGTTCTAAAGAGGAAAGAAAGATCGAGGTGGCAGCGCGACGGCAAACTAAGTACGTGTCTGTCGCCTTCGACGAGTTCAGTGAGTGCTTTCTGATTTTGACTAACTGGTATAGTTGGGCAAGCTCGGCTGTTACTGGTATAGTAGTAGTGGTGTTGTAACGTGTTGCCTGTTGATCTCCGGTTTTGTTTCCAGACTCTTCATTTCTTTTATCCTTCAACCTTCGTCAGGTTGAAGACTCTCTCTCTCTCTCTCTCTCTCTCTCTCTCTCTCTCTCTCTCTCTCTCTCTCTCTCTCTCTCTCTCTCTCTCTCTCTCTCTCTCTCTCTCTCTCTCTCTCTCTCTCTCTCTCTCTCTCTCTCTCTCTCTCTCTCTCTCTCTCTCTCTCTCTCTCTCTCTCTCTCTCTCTCTCTCTCTCTCTCTCTCTCTCTCTCTCTCTCTCTCTCTCTCTCTCTCTCTCTCTCTCTCTCTCTCTCTCTCTCTCTCTCTCTCTCTCTCTCTCTCTCTCTCTCTCTCTCTCTCTCTCTCTCTCTCTCTCTCTCTCTCTCTCTCTCTCTCTCTCTCTCTCTCTCTCTCTCTCTCTCTCTCTCTCTCTCTCTCTCTCTCTCTCTCTCTCTCTCTCTCCTCTCTCTCTCTCTCTCTCCTTTTCCCCCAGAGCTGGGTAGAAAAAAGCATTTAACTTGCTTATGTTCCCTGGTTAAATACAATTTTGTTTTCACTCTCTCTCTCTCTCTCTCTCTCTCTCTCTCTCTCTCTCTCTCTCTCTCTCTCTCTCTCTCTCTCTCTCTCTCTCTCTCTCTCTCCCTCCCTCTCTCTCTCTCTCTCTCTCTTCCCCCCCCTTCCCCCAGCTGAACCCCTCTTTTGATGTTTTGACTCTCCATTAGTACTATGTGATGCTTGTAAATCTATTGACCTTGTTTTGCTGCAAAGTCTGCCTGTCTCTGTCACTGTCTGTGTGTATCTCTTTCTTTCTTTCTGTCTGTCTCAATTTGTGTACAGTATTTTCCGCTTACATTTGGTTCTGAATTTGTTGTGGCCCACATATTATATAACATGTATATTTTAAGCCCTTATGCTGCTCATAAATTATCTTTGTAAT
Source organism: Phymorhynchus buccinoides (assembly GCA_017654935.2). Lineage (NCBI taxonomy): Eukaryota > Metazoa > Mollusca > Gastropoda > Neogastropoda > Raphitomidae > Phymorhynchus > Phymorhynchus buccinoides. The sequence goes on from JAGGCT020001306.1 coordinate 57,472, forward strand.
GGAATTAATTTGATACACCATTGTGTTAAGCTCAGATAAATCTCATCGGTAAATCCCCCAGAAACAAGGTGGCAAGCATATAAACATACTCCCAGTTCAGCTTTTTCTCACTGTCACTTTATTATTGGCTACCTGCCGTCTGTAGCTGGGAGTACTACAACTATGATGTTTACAAAATGACTGGAATCCCGTTAACTCAAAATCGGATAACTCAAAAACTGGGAAACTCAGTCATTTTTTGGTCCCACTTATCATTTTTATGCCAAAAAGTCTATCTCAAGATGAAATTTTGGTTCCTCAAATTTTGACTTAGCTGATTTTCACTGTATTGTAAATATTTTTGTAAGGCATGCATGGGTTTCAATTAAAAAAATTAAATCTTGAACCATCTAAATGGAGGCAATGCAATGAGCATATACGTATTTATTATTTTAACTAAGAAAACAACAAAAAAACTATAAAAAAAACTGCCCCTGTAGGGAATTGATTCCTGGTCTTTTGCTTGAGGGGCCAAGACACTGACCACTCAAATGAGTACAACAAAGTTATGCAAAGTTGTACCTATTATAAAGGAATAGGCCATCTTCGCCAATGTCGCTGCATTCATTCAGTTATTCAGAGTTCTAATTGGTCCTTGAATATAAAAAAAAGTTTGCAGGGTAAAAAAACAAAAAAACGTAAAACATGTCTTTAATGATTTGCTTTTGTTTCACAATGTTGCCACATCATGTAAAGTCCTGTAGGCTAAATATATTAATAATTATTATAGAACTGATCTCACAGACACATCATCAAATTTTCGGCACATATAGTTCATATTTGTGACGAACGCTTGACAGGTTAAATGGGTAACTAACCTGTTACTAATCCTATCCTTTTTCCTGAGCAAAGTATTGTTACTATGTTAAGGGGGAAAAAAATCTACACTTGTGTGTGTAACTCATTGTAGGTAGGCCGAGGTCAGTTCGGGAGTTTTAGTCTGCACATACATGCTGCGGTGAACGGCTTGTCTTTATTAGTCTAGCTTTGGAAAGTCGATGCTATCTAAGTCACGTGGTGGTATTTATGTTGTCTGCAACAAGGCTGGTTTGGGCTATAACTTGTATAAGGTAGCAGTTTGTTTTCATGCCCCCCCTATAAATAATAGACTTTTGGACGAACTGGCATCACCTTCCTAAAGAACAGTAAATTAGAGACAATTGTGCCAAATTTCATTGTCATGGGTCTTGTACTTTATTTGAGCAGGAGAGCAGGAAACACAAATTGGTCACACACACACACACACACACACACACACACAGACACAGACAGACAGACAGACAGACAGACAGACAGACAGACAGAGAGAGAGAGAGAGAAAGAGAGAGAGAGAAATGCACATGTGTTCCCATTCTAATGTGCTCACGTTCTGTTAGAACTGGGAGTAAAAAAAAAAGGGGAAACTCAGAAAGTGAGAGGGGTGAAGGGATGGTGGGGCTATGGAAGATGGTGACCCCCCCCTCCCCCTCCTCCCCCCTGCCTGCCATCTTCTATCTTATGGATGACCAGAGTAACTTGAGAAAACACCTCTCAGCCCGTTTTGCTAGATAAAAGTGGACAAATTGATTCCATTATGTGTTTCTCTGAAAAAAGAAAGTTTTCTATCAGGGTTGCTAATGGGTGGCATGATGATGTGGACATTGACCTGCTCAGTGGGATCGGGGAGAGAGTGTTGATGTTGGAAAGGGTGAGGTCCAACTTAGCTGGATTTTGCTGCCAGATAGGGAAAACGTGTCATGCACTTATTGTTGTTTGTTGTTATATGCACGGGCTGCCTTTCTTTAATGTCTTGATTTATTTTTTGTTTTTAATCTCCTCTTGTGAATGCCAGTCAGTTTACTTTGTCCAAAGTTTAAAAATAGGTTAAGGCTCTCTCCCATCCTCTTATCTGGTCCATCCTCCCTCTTTCCATTCTTCACAAAGTCAGTAGAGCAACTGTGGAGTTCTGACAAGGCTGACAAAGGTGTGCCTTTTCTTCCACCCCCACCCTCACTATCCCACCCTTCCATTACCTCCCCCCCCCCCCCCCCCCAGTGGTACCCTCCTCACCTTCACCCTCCACTCCCCATCTCCCCTCCCCTCCTCCCAAGCCCCTCAGGCATGTGCCATGGACAATGTGGGGTGACAAAAAGCAATTGAGGGGGTCCAGGGTTAATTGACAGGAGGCCCACTGTTGAAAGAAGCAGCAGGCATTGTGTGGAGGCTACCATATGTTTGATTCTCTCTCTCTCTCTCTCTCTCTCTCTCTCTCTCTCTCTCTCTCTCTCTCTCTCTCTCTCTCTCTCTCTCTCTCTCTCTCTCTGTCTGTCTGTCTGTCTCTCTCCCCCCCCCCCCCATCTCTCTTCTATGCATTTGTTTGTCTCTCAGCTTTGCTATTAACAAAAGTCTTGAACGTCAACTCCCCCCCCCCCTCTCTCTCTCTCTCTCTCTCTCTCTCTCTCTCTCTCTCTCTCTCTCTCTCTCTCTCTCTCTCTCTCTCTCTCTCTCTCTCTCTCTCTCTCTCTCTCTCTCTCTCTCTCTCTCTCTTGTGGTAAATCAAATGAGGTAAGGTGTTATGTGTATGACTATTGAAAGTGTTTGTGTTCCCCCACCCTATTCCTTCTCCTTTACTACCCTTTGCTCCCTTTCCCCCCATTTCCCTCTATAAGTATAACTCCACCACCCCCAACCCCCTCCCCCCTCCCCCATCCCCCCCATTCAACTGAGCACCACACAAGGGTAAGCTGGGGTTCTATAGTATCAGGCAATACTATTACTAGTATTAGTGATAGGGGAAGAGGTGGATGAATCCTTGTTTTTAAAGTTGAGGGATAGAAAGTATTTTCTTTTTACTGGCATGAAAAAAATAAGTTCAGAACCATGATTTAACTGGCTCATTTACCCCAACGGTGTCCCCCTCTCCCTCACCTGCTTCCTCAAGACTAAGTGTAATTAGCGGTGTGTCATGATTATGTATATGAAAAGGGCTGAAAAGATCATGCTTGTGGCCAGGTTTGTGTGTTTTTGCATGTCTGTCAACTTCTCTTCACTGATTACAGTGATATTCCGAGACCCCGGTCATAGGCCATTGACCTATTAACATTGAAAATGTACTATTGTGTTCTCCCCTGTTAGGACAAATGTCTGATTACATTTTTAGCACTGGCACACTTTGTCCTATTGATGAACTTCAAGAGCCAGAACATTGTCCTGTTGATTTCTCTCGTCTCAGGACAGTTCGTTTTATCACTTTTCGATCCTCAGTACATCACTGGATTAGGATATTAAAATATAGGGAAGGAAGGTGGCAGAGTGATTGGAAGACATTCGCCTGCCAATTCAATGCGCGAGTGACCCGGGTTCACTCTTTCTGTTCAGTTTGATGGGAACATGAAACTGAATGTTGAGTCCTTCGGATGAGGACACAGGTCTTGAAGCAAGTCTGTTCCGTGCACTTTATGATTGTAAAAAAAACCTCCCTCCGCCTAACCAATTGGTTAGCTTTTTTTAATTTTTTTAGGCAAGTCACAGTGTCTGATTATTTAATACCAAATTTGGCCAAATCAAAGCACATTCATCATGGGGAGAAAGTTTCAAAAAATTAAAAAGCCTCCATCACATTTACATAGAAAATGTCAAAGACACTGTACAGCTTACGATTCAGATTGACAACTGGACAACTGTATCTTTTCCCTCTCAAAATACCTCTATTGGAATTTGGTATTGGTCTCTAAACCATCTTTAACTTTTGTTGATGTGTGCACGCACAGTGTGTGTGCATGTGTGAGTTGTTGACATTATCTTCCATAGATAGGTGGTGATGTAATAAGTGCTATTAACTCTTCTAGCGCCATGTATTTTCTGACATTATTATTGGTTGTCCGTTGCATCTCAACCGACAAGAGGGGAGTAACACTTTTTTCTCGAGTGCGCATGGGTTGCTTTAACTGAAGAAAAAAGCACTAACACAAGCTCTGAAAGTAGACAAACACATGGCAGGCCACTTGGTGGGAATGAAGTGTTGTGTACTGGGTGAATTCATTCGCCCATGGTAATAGAAGAGTTAAGTGTACAACACCGTGAATCGCTGAATGCCTGAGTTCAATATGTATGTTGTTTACAAATAAAAAAAATGTCTTCAGCAGAGTGCTGTAGAAAATGGTGTTGTTAAGCCATACATGTAGTCAGAATCTTTCCAGATTCAGTAAAGAATTTCATCTGTTCCCTCAACAAAATCTTTCTTCTTTTCCTTCCCTTCCTCTTTCTTTTTCTACTTCTCTTTCTTCTTCTTCTTCTTGTTAATTTGGTACTCAATAACTGCTAAAGGTTTATATGATGAGCTGTACATGTATTTTAAATAGTTTCTTTATGAAGCATTCTGTCTGTTCCACAAAATCTTTCTTCTTTTTCTTCTTCTTCTGTGTACTTCTTTGTAATTTGGTATTTAATAACTGCCAGAATATTTTGAGCTCTACATTAATTAACAAATTACATGTAGTTTCTTTATGAAACAAAATCATATTATTTTTAGATCAGTTGCCAAACTGAATCTTTTAAGTCACTATCAGTAAAGAACACCATACAAAAACTTTTTGTATGTTGTTCTTTACCGATACTTTTTGTATGGCGTTCTTTACCGATACTTTTTGTATGGCGTTCTTTACCGGTAGTCACATCCTTTATTCTGCTTTTACGTCAACAGGAAGAATGAAGCGCCCTCTGGACGACGATGAAACAATGGGTAGTTCTGACGATCTTCCAAAACGTCGCCGTGGGGAGGGGCCCCGAGTGGAACTTCGCGTTCTGCTTCAAAGCAAGGTAAGTTGAAGGATAGAATGTGAATTTGACTAGTGCTGGAATAGAAATGAAGATTTGTCAACTGAAAATGTGACCCAGCAACACGAATTGAGTGTCAAACTGACCATTCTGAGAAAATAATACATGTGAAAACTTCAGACAATTCTCTTTCTCATGATACAAGAACCATTCTTCATTTCTTGTGTCTTTTTCCTTTCCAGAGCTATGAGCATTTAAAGCTAGTAGGGTGTGCGTCTGCATTTTGAGAAAACAGTCTAAAGTCTAGCCTAGCTGAAGAAAATGCATTGACTTACTCGTTTTAAAGTGCTCACTTAAAAGACCATTTAGAGACCTTGTTAAAGATTGTCCTTTTTAAATATAAAAGATAAGATGTAAGAGAAGACAAAAATACCCATAACTCATAATTGGTAAAAAGAAGAAGAAGAGATTTGTGACTTTCCAAGCCTGTTGTTAGAAACTAGCTCTAGCTCTAGCTCTAGCTCAGTGACTTAATGTCCCTTTTGTGGCGCTGGATCACAAATAGTTACATATTTGTCCTTCGGATGGGGACTTAGACTAGAGCAAGTCTGACATGTGCACTTTACACTGCAGGGAGAGTCCTGCTGCCTTGTTCATATGAACCAAATTGAAAGCTATGCTAACTAGAAAATAACACCATACCATTTTAAATATTGATACTTGCGTGTGTGTTTTCTCTCTTGCCGGACAGTTGCCTTCCAGTCATTATTTTGCGAGTGCGTTAAAGAGAGAAAAATTGGATTTTTTTGCATCATGGAACAGCGCCAGGCTGTTAGCGCTGCAGTGGTGCATAGCCCCTTGACAAGCGGGAGGCTATTCAAAAGCTGATCAAGGACCCCCACATTTCCCACCGGGATTTGGAAGTGTGATGGAGAGCTGTTGGCAAATCTTGGTGTCGTGTTATTTTCAGCCAATAATGGGGGTTTCCAATTACCCCATGTCCCTGAGGCTCCAGCCAAACTGGCCCCCCCCCCCCGAATCAAAAGGCAATAAAATCAATAGGCAATCGGCTAATGCAAGCAATGCAAGAATGACCCGAGTTTTTTTTTAAAATTATTTTTTATTTAACCTAAGCACAATCTAAGTTTAATCATGGCAACTAGTTGGTTCGCCCAAGACATCACTCTACACTCCCACCAAACGCAGACATTCACTGCCAAGCACCCCACCATGTGTTTGTCTGCTTTTAGAGCTTATATCACTCTTTCTTCCATTGAAGCAACGCATGCTCACTCCAAAAAATACTCCCATACTGTCGGTTGACAAGCAACAGACAACCAAGAATGTAAAAAATATACATGGTTCAAGAAGAGTTAAGGAGACATTTTCACGTTGTTTATAAATTGCAGAAAACAACAACAAAACAAACAATTTCAGAATTGAAAAAAAAGAGACTTTTTGTAATTAGAACTGTTAAAGAACATTAAAAGTACACTTAATCCGTAAGATTGAGATAAAAGTGAGTGAGAAAAATCCACACTGTCCATATGAATAACTTGTGTGCAAATGGTTTGAAGATCATATGGATGGATGCACTTCATAGTGTGCGTTTCTTTTCATCGCTTGCTTCTTCATTTTTTCTTCTGATCCTTCTTCCACACCCTTACTCTCCCCAGTGGTTTAAAAAACGCAGCGTGATCTTTCATGTGCTGGACTACAGCGGTTTTCACCTTGCAATGCCAGTTCCCTTTTATCCTGGGTGATCTCTAATGCATTTAGCAGCAGCAGTTATGCATTGTGTAGATGCGATCATCAAAGCGCGACCCCGGCGATGTTGGTATTGATGTTGGTATTGATCGGCCTGGAGTGGCTGCCGGTTCCAGGCCCATCAATCAGTGGGGCCGGCCATGCGTGGCGGCCATGAATCATGCCGCGGCCTCCGTCTTGTGATAGTCGGTTGAGATCAGCCCGCCTGCATGCATTGCACAGACTTGCCTGACTGCTGTTGCTGCCTATGCTTTGGGATGAAATGCCATCTCCAGAGTTGGTGTTCTTTGCGTTCTCCTCGAGTGTCTCCAGAGTTACTGTTCTTTGAAATGTTGTTCTTGTTTGGTGTGTGATGGCATGTGGTCAGATTCCGTGCAGACCCTTTACTCAAGCACAGTAGCTTCTGTCACGGGCTGACATTAGCCTGGGGGCGAAGCTTCCCCAAAGCCACTTAATCCTTTCACCCCCTTTCACCGCCAATGTCGCATTTATGCACCACAATGGCTTAACACCTACGTCATTAAATGGCATCAAATCAGGCCTGTTAACCGAAAATCCTATTTTCTTAATATTGTGAGTTAAGGATAGGCATAATGTTTAAATATTACAGAGGAATTCCCAATTTTGCAGATAATTTTTTTTTCTCTACCCAGTTATGTTTAAAGGTATTTTTTGGGCTGAAAAATGGTTGGCGGCGAAAGGGTTAAAACCCTTTTGGCTAAGACTTGTTAAGTAAGTGAGTGAAGATGTACCCTAGGCAAAACACACCCACTATGATCTCATGTTTGGTCTGGCCCTCCAGAACACCGCTTGCTTCTTCTGCTGCATCAGTATTATTTCTTTTGTTGACAGTTACTGTATGTCTCATTTTTATTTAATTGTCATGATCAAAGTATATTAAGATTACCTCAAAAAAATACCCTGGCTGTTCTTTTGGGATGTGAGAGTCTTAACTATAAGGATAATACTGAGTCATGGCACTACCCCCCCCCCCCCCCCCCCACCCCCAGCCTGCAGTCCTGTGATGGTGCTGGCAAAACTTTGCCTTTTGAACCCATTATCATGATGTGTGTCCAAGATTTACTCATACTGACCCAACCCCCTGTGAAATGAGAGGACTCGGGTGATGAAATATAATTATATTGGGCGGATTCCTTTTTAGCAGTTTGATTCACTGTTGTGTAAATTGTGCAGATGCCCAGGCTTGCAGTTGAAAATTGGATGTTAAAAGGACATTTACAATTTGGAAGTTTAAATGTTCACTAGGATTGATTAAAATAAAAAAGAAAGTCCAGCTCTCCTAACAGTTTCTTTGCACTTTTGTCTGTTAAGCAAAGCGTACTAAAATTGGGCCTGCCTCAACCTGAAAGGTTATTTCTGCTGTCATTAGAATAGCACTCCAAACAAAGGATGACTTCTTTTACTCGTTGAAATCCCAATGTTTAAATCTTCTAGCGCCATGTATTTTTTGACGATTTTGGTTGTATCTCACCTGACAAAACAGACAAGAGGGGAGTAAATAATTTTTTTCGAGTGTGCTTGCGTTGCTTTAGCGGAAGGTACAAGTCGCATAAGCTGTAAAAATAGACAAACACATGGCAGTGTACTTGGCAGTGAAGGTCTTTGTATTTTGTGGGAGTGTAGAGAGATGTGTTGGGCAAATGTAGTCACCCGTTGTGCTAGAAGAGTTAAATATTGTTGGTTTATGGTGGTTGTATTGTTGGTTTATGGCTTATGTTGGTTTATGTGCACACTGATTTTTGTCATTTAACCCTTTCACTGCCAAAGTCGCATTTTAGCCCCACAGTGATTTAATACCTATGTCACTAAAAGGCATCAAATTGGGGTCTATTATCCAAAGACCCTATTGTCTTAGTTTTCGAAAGTAATGATAGACCTTATTTTATATATTAATATATCACAGAAAAATCCCCAATACTGCAGATGGATTTTGTTCTCTACCCAGGTAAATTTAATGAAATTTTTTGGCTAAAATATGGCTGGCGGTGAAAGGTTAAAGAAATAAATACGACCAATGTTGATGTAATTATGTTCGTTTGCTTTCAGAATGCCGGTGCCATTATCGGCAAAGGAGGCGTGAACATCAAGCGCCTAAGAACTGACGTGAGCAGTCCGTTTTGTGTTTCTTTGAATCGTAGCTCTACAATCGGCAAATCGAATGTCATTGAGTAAACTGGGTGGGATGGGATAATTTTGGGACCCAAGTCTGAAAATGAATGGTTCATTATTCAAGTACAGTAACGAAGTTCAGCTGATGATATTTTTTGCCTTTAAAATACTCTTAACTGAAATCACTGTTTAGTTTTGTGTGTGTGTGTGTGTGTACCATTTAAAGCTGCCTAATAATCAAGTGACTATTTGAAATGGCGGAGATTTGGGGAAGCGAAGGATTCTTTTTTAAAGGATTATAATGATAAAATATATTGCCCAGCATAGATTACTGACTTTTCACAAATAATAAAATTTTGAAGCTTAATAGTGTTGGCTTACATCAATTTGTAAATGAATTGGTATTGTATACTACGGTCAACTATCGTTTATAAGTTTATGTGGTGATATGATTTGAACTTTTCTATATAATTTTTGAGTAGGGATACCTTTAGACTCAGTAATCTAACATTTAATTTTTTGAGAAATCAGTACTTGTAATTTTATGTGACGTGTTTGGAACGTCTTTCTTCTGAAATATAATGGAAACAAACGTTTTCTTTTCCCCATAATATATTAACTCTTAAAAAACTTGCTTTTATGGTACTGTATAAAGCTAATTCTGCTGATAGATGTCTTCGGTTATGTAAGTATGCTCCTTGCTAATGTAGATCACACAAAACGCCATGCGTGACTGTGATCTGATATTTCATTCCTGAGTGAGATGGTAGTGAGTGAATCCTGTCCGTGTCCATGTCCTAAGTCCTGTCCTTGGTCCCGTCCACTCCACTGTCCATTTCTTTATTGATTGACCCCAATGCAGTCTTGTGTCCAAGTCCTCCAGAGGCCTTCTTCCTTCCAGCCCACTGCCCGGTCCAAGGCTCCAACTCCAAGGTCCTGCTCTGCCCCATGTCCTTTCCCTCTGTGTGTTTTCTGTTCTGTTCCGTTGTCTGTGTGTGTGTGTCTGTGTGTGCATGCGTGCGTGCGTGTGCACTTGCTCTTGCGCTCATATAAAGCCGTGTCCCATTCCTGTGGTTATCTCGGCATACTGTTTTGTGTCATCATCTGCATACATTTACAATTGGATGTCCCTTGATTTTTAAAAAATTTCGTTCCCATTATTTTGTAAAGTTTTATCTCCCTTATTTTGTTTTGTTTTTGTTGATGAGCACATCAGCATGGAGAGACTTTGATATTCTTTGTGAAATTATTTCAGTGTGACTTGAAGATATCAGTGGATGGATTAAACTTATCAAGGCCTTCCTTTGCTAATCCTTACAGTTAAAATTCCAGTGTCGGCTCTATTGTAGCTGATCCGTCTGCACAGTCTTTTATGTGTCTTTCATAATTTGTCTTTCATGATACAGTTTATTCCTTTTTGCGCTTTTTGAAACAAATCTATGAAAAAAACAATCTTTGAGTAACAGCTAAATACTTATTGTATGGAAGTCTGGAAGTGCATCTTTAGAAGAGAACTTTCTGTGCATTTATGTCAGTTTTAAGATGGCAGTCTTGTGATATATGTCACTGAAGACAGTTCACATTGTTAGAGAGCACCCATGCTTTTGTGCTGTCAATGGATAGGAAGAACCCATTTGTCGATATCATCCATGGATACCCATCCGTTTTCTCTCACCCTAACCTTCCTTTTCCAGTTCCAGAAGAAGTCCCGAACTGCTGATAAGTCTTGAAGCGTGTAAACTAATGAAGATCTCGCTCTTTCTCCCAGATTGAGAGATGCCCACAATGTATGTGTGTCTGTGTGTGTGATTGCGAGTGCGTTTGTGTTGTTCATCAAAATGCCCATCCATCACTTAGCTTCCGAAACATCGGGAGCTACCATGCCTCTTGCCATGTTAACTTGCCTTAAACTTGACCATGGTCCATATTGTTCCGATTTGTCCCCTTACTCTCTGGTCCATCCATCCAATCGTCCGTCCACCCCACATGGCCTGGCCCTGGCCCTTGACCTTGACCTTGACCCTGTGTCCCCCCCGGACCCTGGATCGTCCTCGTCCTCCCGTCCACGAGCAGTTCAAAGCAAGTGTTACCGTTCCTGATAGCAGCGGCCCTGAACGGTATGACCCATTTTAGTGTAACTCTCTCTTACAGCCATAGTGTTTAGCTAGACCACCAACCAAACCACTTCCTTGCCCTCCTGACAGATAAACTTCCAACAGCCACAATGTTCATTAACTCTCCATGTGCCTACCGCTTGTTGAGATATGCTTCAAGATGAATGAAACACTTTCCACGGTTTGGCCTGATTGCTCTTCAAAGAATTTGTTTTCTTCTCTTTTTTTAAAATTTTTATTTATTATTTTTTAAGATTAATGAATATTTGAATGATGTTTTAAGCGGTTACATTTTGTTTTTATGGTCATAAAATGGTGCATGAGTGCAACTATGTCCGTTTTACACGGATTTTAGTTTTTTTAAATTTTCTCAGAAACATAAATTCTGTTGATGGGGCTCTGCCTCTGTACCCCGACGGGGCCTCAGCAGCCCCTGGAACCCTGCCTTTCAGTTGTTTCCATTTTCAGGAGTTGCACCCATGATGGTGTGGTACTAATTTAACTGACCGTTAACGGATCTTTGTCGGGTGAAAGTCAGAAGATGGTATCAGCCGCCTTTATTTCTTTTATGACAGTTGATACAGTGGAACCTCCCTTAAAAGACCTTCAAAAATAATCCAAAATGAGGTCTTCAATGGGAGGGAGTTGCATAAGGGAGGTAATTTTAATGCTTACAAAGGTAATGTCTCAGAGAAGTAGGTCTTATAGGGAGGGAGTCTTATAAGGGAGGTTCCACTGTACCTTCTGGCTTCCACTCGATTTATTTTTTTTACTGTTATACTGTTTCTTTGGAAAAGAAGAAAAGAATGTAAAGGCGAGGCGAAGAGTAACATGCTTCATAGTTAAGGTGTTCATATGTGCATGAGTCGCCTGCATGAATACCTGCACAGCATTCTTCTCTCTCCCCCTCCCTCTCTGTCCATCACACACACACACACACACACACACACACACACACACACACACACACACACACACACACACACACACACACACACTCACACACACACACACACACACACACACACACACACACACACACACACACACACACACACTCACACACACTCACTTTATTTCTTGTCTTCGCTGTACAGAATTAAGGGTTCGTTTTACAGTTTTCTCACATGCATGAATTTATTAAACACAGGGGGTCAGCATGTTTTTCTTTGAAAAGTGATTAAAATGCAAAAAAAAGTGGGTCTCTTTCCTTGAGCCTCTTTCATTGAGCTTTTGTTCTGAAATCTTATATTTAAAAAAAAATGGGTGTGCTATCGTTCCTGAGAGCAATCTTTTCTTATGTTTAAGTGCTAGTGCAAAATATTAATGGTGTTCCTTCCAGCTTACTGTTCGTTTGATTTTATTTCTGAATCAGTAAAAATCGCTTAAGTCCAAATTGAAGGGACTGAAATTTTATTTTGAGATAGCCAATAGTGTGAGTTATCCAGTGTTTTTGCCTTTTAACGTTCCTACCCCCCACCCCTTTTTATTTTATATAACACAGACATTTTTTACCCAGTGTTCTGTTGTTGACAGTTACTTTATCTTTGTTTTATCTGTCATGCCTAAGGTGTATCAAGATTAGCACAACAAATATTCTGGCTCTTTTTGTTTATTTAGAAGTCTCCACTTCAGTATGTGGCAGTTCTTGCGGAAAAAAAGAAGAGAAATGTGTGTATAGCATTCAAATACACATACCTCGTTCTTTTTATTCCCAATATATTGATATTGACATATCAATATTGATAGTTCTGAATGAAATAATTAGACATTCTTATGCGTTTCAAACAATTAGGTTGTAGTTTCCAGTAATGAGTAATATGTTGATGTAACAATTATTTTCTTTCTTTCTTTTCTCTCTTTCGTTCTGTCTTTCTTTCTGTCTCTCTCTTGGTGTTTTTTTTCTGTGACTGAAAACTTTTTGTCCAAATGAATTTGTGCTGTACCCAAAACTAGTCCTGCACCTATTTCTTCTACTTGAACGTGACTAAAGTTTACGTTATATTATTATCACCTTTGCATCGATGCACATGCTTTGGAATATCCACAGTCACAGAGCTAACTTGCACACTTTGTTGTTCTGTCTGTACATGGATAATTCACTGCACGGATAATTCAATAAGTGAGTTCATTGCAAACAAAAATGGTCTGCACCAAAAGAATTTCTTTGATCATTGGCCAGCACATTGAATGTATTCTTTGATCTCTAATATTACCGTATTTTACAGACTATAATGCAATACTTTTTGTTGTTCTCAACTGAGACCCATGCACCTTATAATGTGACTGATAATATAGTAAAAAAAACTATAATAACAAAATCAAAATGTTGCCTTATAGTCCGTAAAAATATGGTAGTTGTTTCAAGCATTTCAAATGAATAGAAGTTCTACATTTTACACATAAAATGGGTTTTTTCCTTGTTTTTGTTTGTTGTTTTAATTTTTACATTTTTTATATTGAAGCTTTGTCAGATCCAGACCAAACGAAAAGAAGAGATAGGGGATTTATGTAATTTCTTGGGCTAGTTAAAGCCAGATTATGTTTTGTAATGTACAACAGTTTATTTTACCCTCTCTGATTTATCTTTTTTTCCCCTGGGCTAGTTTATCCTCCAGTTTTAAGAGTGAAGACGCCGCAAGGCAAGGGAGGTAACAATTTTGCTGGATTCTATGCAACAACTTAGCTCGATAATGATGCATTAGCTGGTAGTAGGGTGATGCGGGTGGGTAGCTGATAATTGCCTGTGACAAAGCGAAGACAGTTAGCTAGCCGGGCTGATAATAAGCATTGCTGAGAAGAGCAAGGGGGGGGGGGGGGGGGGGTGAATGGAGCAGCAGGGGGGGTATTGATGCTGGTGTGGTGTGGGTGTGCAGCATCCTGACGGTGAGCGCGGAGCTGGGCACGGTGCTGGAGGTCCTGCTGGACATTATCCCCAGCCTGGAAGATGTAAGTGTCGGCAGAGAGGTAGGTACCGCCCTAACCCCAGCCCTCGCCCTCCTACCACCCCCCACCCTCCCAGCTTTTCCTTCCCTCCATCTCTTGATAACAGGGGTGATTTTCTTTGCCACTCCAGCAGACCTGGTTACTCTTGCACATTTTTTGTATAGCATGCTACACATAGGTTGTCTGGAGAGAACAAAGATCATTATTTTTCTCTTTTTTCCTCTTTTTTTATAAAAAAAAAAAAATCTTAACTTTTTATTTTCTTTCAAGTTTTAGAAAAGTCCAGTACTTTTTAGTTTTTTTGTTTTGTTTTTAATATAGCATTCTGCATAGTTTGTACCTCTGCTACACTTCAAAATCGATAATGATGCCTTTCAGTTCCTTGACTGCTACACATTTTTATTGAACAGTTTTTGATGGATTTTATGTACACAGTACACATTTAACTATCCAGACCACACACGGCTTGTGTAAAGGGTAACCAGGTCTGCAACAGAAACAAGGGCCAGTTAAAAAAACACCTTCTTTTGGGGGAGGGGGGGGGGGGGGGGGGGGGGGGGGGGGGGGGGGGAAGAAGAAAGAATGTCAACAAAAAATGAAAAGAAAAACAAAGCAAAACAAAACAAGAATGACAATGAAAAATGTCTCTTGCCATCTATATTTTAAAATGCCTGCTGACAGACATATCCAGGCATCACTATGATTTACGTATACTAGTATAGATTGACTGACATTTTCGAGCAGTTGCTGTTTGCGAGAGCAACTTGTATTTATGCATCATTTCCATTATTCCTGATTTTATTTTTTTAACTTGCTCTTTTTTGTTTGTGTTCTGTTTCATGCCGGGGTTATCAAGATCAGGAATTAATTGATTGACATTTTATATGGAAAGATATAAAAAAAATGATATCTGTATGCAGGCAGTTTTGTTCTTTTTGCTAAACATGTTCGCCACGAATGACTTTGATTTAGTGAACTGGCTTGAGATCATCAGAATTTTTTTGTTTTTCAATTTTGGAAAAAGCTTTAGAAAATCACCTCAGTCTTTAATACTAACCCACACAATGGTTATTTGATTTTCAATCATTTCACACATTCTGATTTACCTATCTATTTATTCTTTTAATCATTTGTTTGGTTGTAGCCAGCTGTTGTTTTGTGTTGGGGGGGGGGGGGGGGTTGCTTATTTGTGTTGAAAGATTGAGACTTAGCTCAGACTGTTTGGGCCAAATATGCCATCCTTGTAAAGTCATAGAAAATCTTGTATGGGATTTGTACTATGTTAATTGTTTCCTAGAGAACTGGCTTTATTCTAATGTAACTTTTTACTGACTTTAAAAAACAACATGTTTATGCAACAATTACCGGTAGGTCTAATATTTGAAATGTTGACAGTTGAGAAACATGCTACTGGTTTCACGTTTGTGCTGAATTTTGTTGTTGCTGCTTTATGTAATTTAAGTTACCACAAAGTATGTTGCAAATGGTGGTTCATATGAACTTTATGTTTTAAAGCTGGGCACCAAAAGTTAATTTCCTTGTTTTGTTCTGTTTTCTTGTCAACTTGCACAAATATCAATTGAAAGAAACAATAGTTGTAAAAACATTTTCGTTTCCCTAACACCTTTTAATGCATTGTTATTGTGGTTGCCACTAGTTTTGCATACTATTTACAGTGTTCCTGACTCATTTTTTATTTGCTGTATCATGTTTTGTTTTCTGTTTTTTCTTTGAAATTAAAGCACAGATATTGCTCATGTTTTGTTAATATTTTCACAAGTTTATTAACACATTGAAGAGTGGATTTATTAGGGGGGGGGGGGGGGATAATCTGTTGTGCTCCTATCAGTATTTAGCAAATAGTGTGAAAATCACTGACATCATACTTACTGCAGTGATCAACAATTGCAATGTTTTGAACTTTCCATTTGTGCTATCAATCTCAAAGCTACCACAAAAGCTTGACAATTGCCTGAGAAGAGATTATATGCAATCTATAGCTAAAAAGATAGCTTCCCTTTGTCACCAAATTGTCTCTTTCTGTACTTCAAGGAAATTCTTTGCAATTGGAAACAAACAAACTGGAGCCTTGTAGAGATGAATTGAGAAAGTTAATATTAACAGGAGCACATCTACCTATCTAAATGTTTACAAGGCTGTGTTGTTGCTTTCACAAAGCTGCTTCAAGCCCATTGTATCCAAATGATAAAGATGATGGGTTTGACAAGTTGTAAGAATGTTGCTGAATTTCTCATGTGAGATAAAGTTTTCTTGGGTCGAGTTGAGAAGTACCGGTAAATGATATTGAAGACATTGGTACCAATAGAGCTTGTGATGCATTTGTAATATCACTGTAAAGTGAACACATACATACATGTAAAATTAAAAAAATGCATTCATTCTAGTGATGTGATAGCAATGCATTGCTGCGTACCAAGAACAATACTGACAGGGGTGCATGCCTGAATCATGAATTCAGGCAGTTTGATGCTGGTTCAGGCAGTGGTCTGCCTGAAGATTGTGCTCTTCTCATGCTCTTTTCCCTCTTAAATTGACCGTTACAGCAAGGGTTATGATGGAAAATTCAGGCAAAAGCTTTGGTCACTGCATGCACCCATGTACTGAGGACATAGCTTTTGTAAATTTAATAGCAGTGTGTTTTGCAGTTTGGCAGGATGAAAATAACTCTTAGGACATAGGTAGTACTAGGGCTAGTGAATTTGATAACACTGTGTTTTGCGGTACAAGAACAATACTGGTGACAATGTAGCTTGTGAATCTGGTTGTGCTGTGCACAAGAATAATTCTGATGACATAGCTCGGCGATATGGCTAGTGAATTTGAGAGGACTGGGTTTTTCAGTACAAGAACAAGCATGGGGAGTATGACTGCGAGATCCGCATGATCGTACACCAGAGTCAGGCCGGCTGCATCATCGGGCGGGCCGGTTTCAAGGTCAAGGAACTCAGAGAGGTAAGATTATTGGAGTCTGTACTGCTTATTTCTGTGTTTGTGTGTGTGTGTGTGTCAAGTCAAAATCAGCTTTATTGAGGGTTAAAGAATAAGCTGACAAAGCTTTTTTCATCCTGCCCTGTGTGTGTGTGTGTGTGTGTGTGTGTGTGAAGCAGTCTTATATGTTTGTTTGTTTATTTTTTTAAATATTTATTAGCATGATAGTTGATGATTACTAGTAATCCAACTTGCAGAACTTTCCTTAATACCAAGACTTCAAAGAAATCCTCTGTGTGTGTGTGTGTACGCACGCGTGCATGCGTGTGTGTGTGAACTGTAGTTTCTAATATAACTGCAGTATTTAATTCATGGTTTGTCCGCTTTTTCACATAGTGTTTTATGATTTTGAGCACCCGGGGCTTAAGCAAGATTAAGCCCCTTAAAAGACCTTGATGATGATGAAACAATTGTTCCTAGTGTTTACGCGGATAGAAAGCTGTCCTGATAGTAACGTGGATGCTCCTGCTTTCAGGATGTCCTGAAGTTCAGGATTTTTGTTGTTGCCTGGAGCTGGCGTCGCCGGATTATGAGAATTTGAGAAGATGCATTTTGCCAGGAGCACCCATGTTAAGTAAACTATTTTCTTGCTTCTCTCAGAAAACGGGTGCAGGGATCAAGGTGTACAGCACCTGCTGCCCCAACTCCACGGATCGGGTGGTGGGCATCTCCGGCAAGCGCAAGGTGGTGGCAGGCTGCGTGGAGGAGATCATCGAACTGCTGCAGTCCGTGAGTCCCAGTCACTTCACTTTCATTTTTTGTTCCTCCA